>QANY01008047.1:259555-383435 GCA_003255025.1 Datisca glomerata
GGGGGGGGGGGGAGATAAAAACTCTTTTTTAGCTCTGTCTAACACTTAAGTTAGCTTAGGGTTAGGTTTACAACCCTTTTATATTTAGTTATAAAATTTACCCATATACCCCTATAAGTCAAAATCCAAAATTCCCCATTCCATATACACTTATATGTGATTTTCACTTCTTCCATGAAGTCGAAATTGTGTTCAAACTGATGAATTAAATTGATCCCAATTATTTTTCTTTTATTTACTAATTATTCAATAATTAAAAAATAATAAAATAATTAATTTGAACATTAATTTTGGTTTTCACCAAAATACTGATGACACTCATCATCTTTGAGCTCAGGAAGTGTGCATTGGTCCAAATCATATTTTTGTCCAACTGATGTTGTTTCTCATTCGTATCCTTACGAGCTACTTCTGAGACTGAATGAACTCACATGAATAAAGCTATGAGATTCAAATACCCGACTAATTTATCTACATAAATTTCTGACCTATTTAATCCCGACATTATACGACTCCACTATAGGTCTGATGCCGATAAAACTTGATTCATGCGCTCTACATATTTTATTGGTGCAAATAAACATTTATATTTCACGGTCCATAAACATTTATATTTCATAGTCCACAGAATATTTTATGATATTACCTTTCGTGAATATCAGTAACAAGAGTGTGATCTAAAATTATCATTTTACCCCTCTAGTTGTTATTTCCTTAACTCTTTTATTGACGTTGAATAAGAAAGACATATCATTGAAGTGTTTCATACAGATCACCATGTCTTATTCAATGAGTCACGTCATCGAGTACCAGGCTCTATTTATTTATTCACACACTCATCAATAAAACATAAGGTGATATTGTTGCTTTTACAATCTTACCGTGAATTTCATATATGTGAATCACGCAACTTCAACATAGTTGAATCTCGGTCCCAATAGCCGAGATATTGTCCAACATTTCAAACTCACTCATTTAGCATATCAAAGATCGCAAGTAATTAAGTCAAGTTTCGTATTCACCTCAGGATTAAGATAATTATGAAAGTACCCTTAAGGTGTAATAATTAAGTTTAGAGCTAGATAAGTGACTTTGCTCTAAACTATCTAGTTATTGGTCTATTAAACATATTTCATAGCATGTCTAGATCAACCGTTAGAATCTTTATTAACATGCCCCAAGATTGGCATTCTTCGGTTCAACCTAACATTCATAATCAGATTTGATTGCCTAGTTGACCTTAAGACTGTGAATAACATTCTGAATTATATCATAAGAGTTTATTTGGAAGACCACTCAGTTTTTACTCTTCTTACGTTGATAATAGTTTCAGGACTTAAGTAAATTACAAACATACTTTAATTAAAAAAAAATTTTGATTTATTCATAAAATTCAGTAATACATAAGTGTCAAAGAAATAACTATTTACTCATAAAATAGTTATTACACCCTACTTTATGAACATAATTCCAACACTAACTTCGTTGTGTTAGCTCCTTTTATTTGGCCGAAAGCTCAAGGATGAACATTGTGAAGTCTCGAATGGTGTAGTCACGTGAGTGAATCACAATTATGTTTGTTTCACTTTGCGCCTAATTTTTACTCAAGTTTCTAAAGGATAATGTCATTTGGATAATTGAACCTCCAGTTTGACTCATAAGTCAGATCTTTGATTAGGTTGTTGTTGGAAAACACGGCGCTCGCATGGTGGAGGGGTGGTGATTTTTGAAAAATTTATTACAAATGAATCATATTTTATAAAAGAAAATAAGAGCAAAGCAACGGTTTTTAAAATAAAAACTTTTATTGAAAACTTCTTTTCAATCATGATCCATTATATATTTATATATTAAATCGAAGACATATATGACTTGGAATCATATACCTTTGTAATCTATATCAAGCGTCGTTACAAATTAACGATCTTGTGTACCCACAAACAACGGACTTTGAGATTCACACCAAGATTTTTCAAATCAATTCTCAAAAGCACTAAGACGTGTGTGGGCATGAGAATAATTCAAAGATATTTTTATGTCTCTAGATATACTCAACACATGAGATCTAGAGATTTTTGGAGAATAAAAATTTTGTGAGACTAATTTCTGAGAGAATACAATGATTATTCGTTCAGAGTTTTTGATTAACTTTTTAATCACATAGAAAATTCACCCTGGTAGCAATTGTGTTCGTTTACTCACAATCAACACTGAGACCAATAGAATAATATCCATATATTTTCTAGATAATGACATATCATATTTTTAGTGATAAACTGAAAATAATATTATTTTAAAACTACCATTGCAATGGGACCCACTACAATTTGTGCACAGCAGCAGTGCAACACGGCATTGTAGTTGCCATGAGCCATCACAGTGCCTCACCACATTGTGTGTCACGACATTACTGTAGTGTCGTGTGGCACTGCAGTATTGCACGCCCACTATTGTAATGTCAATGGCACTATATTAGTTCATGTCAATCTCCAATTCTCAATCAGTGATTAACACGCGATAATTACTGTGAATTAAATATTTATTTTAATCAGATAAATATCTAGATATCAGTTAATTCAAAATTAACTTATCTAATTATCCCTCTAAATATCTTATCAGTTAGTTCAAAAATAACAGATTTAGTTGATTCAAATTTTAGATTATTATCTAATAATAATTCAACATTATCCAAATTCATAAATTAGATATACAGTCTCACTTATCGATAATTAAAAAAATAATCGGTATAATTATTTATATAATTTCTAAAAATTACTATAAATAACTTAATTAATCAAATCCTAATTAATTAATCACACATAATTATCTCATAAGTATGTACTTGTCTCAGAATAAAAATTTCTTTTACAAGTCAGTCATTTTCTCATGTCCTGAAATATTCACACCCTCGACTGCATAATACAGAGGTGACTTGGGGACCATAGATCTATAATCTTAAGCTTCAATAAATCAGATTATTAATTAAACTCTTTAATTAAATAATCTTATTTATTAATTCCATTATTACTATACTATAAATATGGAATTGAACTTTTGGAGATTATAGAATGTATTTATAGAGTATTCTTGTGTAGTCCATTGATATAATCATTTCACGTAGTTATGTCATCTAATTATTGGTTCGTAAATTAGAGCCAGTCAAAATTATCATTTTACCATTTTAATTACCTCATGATCCTTAAGTACCATTAATTCATTAGTGATTGATTAATTTATAATATAAATTTGAATTCAATAACCATTTAGTTCCAAACAATACTGAAGGGAACCAATATACGATTTATTAGGAAAACTTGGATTCTAAATCTTGTAAGATCATGTTCCTCAACCATCCATATCACTGAATTCACAAAACAAAAGTCAGTATCCTATTTTACAAACAAACATTAACGTCTAAATCAAGTGATCTAGTAGACATGTATAGGAGTTCATGACTGCCCAAGATTCAGATCGATCTATATATGATCATCATATTGATGTGTATTAAATATTTACGATAAATGACAAGTTAATAAATATATTAATTTACATCGGTCATATCATATATAATCTTATTATATAAAGTACATTCACTAAGATACCTATCTACATCAATTATCTGGATGTAGATCATATGCATTAATAATGTTTAGTGAACCGTACTAGCAATCATTCATTACAGACTTTAATATGTTGCCAAAAATTTTATTCATTATCTGTGATCTTAGTTCTCTCGTACTAATACAAGATCATAGTCTCATTAACGAATATGGAATTTTTAGATATTAATATAAATTATTTAACAATAATTTAAAAGAATAATTATAAGAAAAATGTATTCCATTAAATTTCATATTAAAATGTCAGTGCACTTACTTTGAGGATATTACCCCTAACAGTTGTCATAAATATGATAAGGCTTAGGTGCCTGACTCCACGCAGCATGACGTTTAATGAGCTAAAGACCATGACTGACTAGCGCCTGGTACGAAACTTCATCAACTTAGGACTTTGTGGCCCTACCCCACCAGGAGGACTTAATGCCAGAATCCAACGTCTGGACTTAATGGCTAAGGGTCGTGACTGCCTAAGGCCTATTTTCGAAACTCATAGATATTGCTTCAATAAGCAGATTGAATAATATCCCTATAAATATTCTAGGTTAAGGCTCATTAGATTTTTGGGTTTAATAAAATAATAAATTATTTATAATTGTGCCACTACAGTCTACGCCACACTGCAGTGTCGTGTGGCATTGCAATGTGCCGTGAGGCACTACAATGTGGAGCTACAATACGACACGTGCCACTGTACTATCATGTGGCACTACAATGTGCCATGTCAATCTCTGATTCAAAAAATAGTGATTGACATGTGGCAGTCCAACATGTCATGTGGTAATTTTTTCAAATTTGTTATTTATTTTAATCAGAGAAATATATAGATATCAGTTAATTCAAAATTAACTTATCTGATCACACTTCTCAGCTAATTTACTTGTTAGATCAAAATTAACAGATTAGTTAAATCAAATTTAAATTATTATCTCATAATAATTTAATATTATTTAATTTCATAAATCAAATATACTGTTTCATTTATCGATTAGTGAAAAACTAATCGATATAATTAGTTAATTTCAATTTGCAAAACTTACAAAAATATTTAATTTTTTAATTTTTAATTAAATAAATTAACATAATTATCTCATAATTATATATTTGACCCAAATATTTAAATCTTTTTGCAAGTTAGTTCTTTTCTTATGTCCTGAAACATTCACACCCTAGACTATGTAGTACAGAGGTGGCTCGGGCTATGGACCCATAGTTCTTAGTTTCAGTAAATCAGATTTTTAATTAAATTATTTAACTAATAATCTTATTCAGCAATTTTATTATTATTCTACTATAAATATGAAATTACACTCTGAGTAATTACATAATATATTTACAGAATAATCTCTTGTAGTCCATTGATATAATCACATCGTGCGGTTATGTCCTCCAATTATTGGTTTGTAAATTATAGCTGGTCAAAATTATAATTTTACCCATCTAATTATCTCTTGATCCTTAAATACCATTAATTCACTAGTGAACGGTCAATTTATAATTGTATTATAAATTTGAGCTCAATAACCATTCGGTTTTAGAATTAATACATAAGAGAACCAATATATGATCCGTTAGGAAAGCTTAAATTATAAATCTTGTAAGATCAAGTTTCTAGTCATCCATGTCACTGAATCTTCAAAATAAAAAGTCACTAGCCTATTTTACAAACAAACATTAATGAGTTAATCAAAAGATCTAGTAAACATGTATAGAAGTTTAAGATTACTCAAGATTTAGACTGGTGTATATATGATCATCAGATTGATGTGTATTAAATTTTTATGATAAACGGTAAGTTAATAAAGATATTAATGAATATCGGTTCTATCCTATGTAATCTAATTATGTAAAATATTTTCACTAAGATGTCTATCCACATCAGTGATCTGAATTTAGATCAGTGATCTGAATTTAGATCAGTTACCTTCAAGATGCTTCACGAACCGTACTAGCAAGCATTCATTAAAGATTTTATACTTTATTATGTTAAGGATTATTTTATTCATTATCTGTGATCTTAATTCTCTCGTACTAATACAAGATCATAGTCTCATTAATGAATATAGAATTTTCAGATATTTGTACAAATTATTCAATAATAATTTAAAAATATAATTATAAGAAAAATATATTTTTATTAATTTCAAATTAAAATGACTTTACACATGTTTTGAGGGTACTATGTCAAACACTCTCTCATTTGCCCTAAGCAAATATGTCATCTCTCTGAACCTTGTATGTCACACATGACCTTCAAAACACTTCGCACAGTACATGATGAGTGACTTATCCTTACCTGAAACTACTTTCAGATCAGTATAGAACTTTCTAAGCCATACCGGTTCTTTTACAGCTGTAGAAGTCTCTATATATTCGATTTCCACAATGAAATCTGCAATACTGGATTCTGGACTATAGCTCCTCCAACGAGGGTAAACACTTATCCAGACGTTGACTTTTGACAGTACCTATCTAATTTTAAATTAGAAGTAGTATATCCAGTGGGGTTCAGGTCTCCACCTAAATAAACAAGCACATAATTTCTCATTCTCCAAAGATACTTGAGAATGTGCTTTACTGCAATCCAATGTTCTAAACCAGGATTTGATTGATAACAACTGACAAATACTATCACATAACATATGTCAGGTCTCGTACACAACAGGGCATACATGAGACTCTCAACTACTGAAGCATAATGAACCTTTCTCATATCATCTTCCTCATGAGGTATCTCCGTACACTGCTACTTGAAAAGGACAATTCCATGTCTGGTCGGTAACTGACCTTTCTTCAAATTTTCATAGAGAATCTTTCTAGCACCTTATCAACATAAGATGCCTAAGAAAGTTCTAAGAGTTTGTTATTCTCCCTTAAGATTTGGATGCCTAGAATATAGCTCACATCTCCCAAATCTTTCATTGGAATTTCTCAGCTATTCACTTCTTTACCGCCGACAAAGTTTCTACATGATTCCAAAGAGTAGAATATCGTCTACATAAAAAACTAATAAAACTACTATCTTATTTTTGATGTATTTATAAATACAAACTTCGTCAATATTTTGTTCGAAGCCATATGATTTAATAATCTCATCAAAAGTAAGATTCCAAGATCTTGATGCTTGCTTTAATCCATAAATGGATTTAAGCAACTTGTATACTTTTTTATCTTGCCCATTTTTCACGAACCCTTCTAGTTGCATCATATAGATGTTTTCTTCAAGAGAGCCATTCATAAAAGATGTCTTGACATCCATTTGCCATATATCATAGTCTAAACTAGCGACTATGGGTAAAATAATGCGAATGGATTTTAGCATGGCAACGGCAGATCATGTCTCTTCGTAATCGACTCCATCCCTTTGTATATAGCCTTTGGCTACTAGCCATGCCTTGAAAGTCTCTACTTTCCCATTTGCACCTATTTTCTTCTTGAAGATCCATTTACATCCTATAGGCCTGACATCTTTAGGTAGATCTACAAGTTCCCAGGCAGAATTAGAATACATAGAATTCATTTCTTGGTTCATGACATCTTACCATTTCTCATTTTCATGATCTTCCATCACCTCTTTAAAGGTTAATGGATCATCCTTATCACTGTCTGACACTAGAACATGTGCCTTAAGTTCATGGGGAATAGGTTGTCTGACAACCCTCCCACTATGACGTTGCACCGGGGGTTCCTAAACAGGAACAGTTGTTGTTTCTATAGTTTGTCATTTATCAGTTAATGATGTATCACTTGTCGATACAAACACCTTTTGATCCTTGTGACTGTAAAAGTACTCACCTCTTGTTTCTGGAGCATAGCCAACAAATATAACCACTTCAGATCTTGAGTCTAACTTTCCAGTGTTAGGTCTATGAACATGAGCTGGACAACCCCATATATGTAAATGACGTAAACTAAGTTTGGACTCATTCCATAGTTCTAAAGGTGTCTTGCTTACGGAAATAGAAGTAACTACATTCAAAATGTAGGTTGCCCTTAGAATTGCATATCCTCAAAATGTGAGTGGTAGTGATGAGTAGCTTAACATCGACCTAACCATATCCAATAAGGTTCAATTTCTCCTTTCTGAAACACTATTTTACAGTGGCGTTCCAGGTGTTGTGAGTTAGGATAGAATTTCATACTCCGGCAGGTTATCCTTGAATTCTAAATCCAAGTATTCACCACCTTGAACTGATCAAAGTGTTTTCAAAGATTTACCTAATTGCTTTTTAGTTTTAGCTTTGAAATCTTTAAGCTTTCCAAAAGTTTCAGAGAAAAGTATCTTTGTCATTTTACCCTTTAGACATGATTCACAAATCAGAACACTCATAACTTTTAGTTCTCTCAAAACACCATGTTTTGTTAATCAGTTTATTCTGTCCAAATTAATATGTCATAACCTAAGATGCCATATATACGTATCATCTTTCTGAATAATTCTTTGTCATTTGTTACTTTTTGGATTTGTTATTTTAAATAATTCTGAATTATTTAATATATCTTCAGTTGGTTTAAGGATATACAGTTCGTTTGAAACTCTTGAATGACAAATATCGAATCTATTCTTAAAAATAATAAACATATTATTATCAAGAAAAATATCAAAACTTTGTTCATGAAATAACGATAAAGAAATCAAATATCTAGAAAATTCAGGAATAAAATAAACATTGTTCAAAACAACATAATTATTTACAAAATTTAAACGGATTGTCTACAATGCTTTCACCTGATACCAGTGCACCACTACCAACTCTCATTATTATCTCGCCGTCAGCAAGCTCCCTTGACGAATCGAGCATCTACAAAGAAGAACATACATGGTTAGTGGCTCCTGAATCTATAATCTAGGATGACAAATCATATTCCACAAAACAAGCTTCAAGTATAAGTAAATCATTTTTAACTTTCTTTATCAGCTCAGAGAGATACTTGTTACAATTTCTCTATCGATGACTTTCAACCCCACAATGGAAATATTTTCCCTTGGTTCTTTCTTCTTGGAGTTATTGCTTTTCTTGTTCTTCTTGGCCTTTAGGTGACTTTTCAGCTTTCTTTCTTTTCTCATTCTTACTTTTGTCCTTACCATTGTTCTTCTTCCTTTTGTTAGTATTAATAACAGTGGAAGAAGGATTTTGCTCAGCAACATTTACCTCGCCCCCTTTGGTCATACTCTTGTCGATGCCCCAAAAGTCTGCAGTTCATTCAACAATGGGATTTTGTTGAATTGCAACTTGTTCATAACATAGTTGGTAGGGAACGCAGAAAAATCAGGTGTGAGTGATTCAAGTACAACTATATCTTGACTTCGCACATCAATGGTAGCCCTTGATAAGATAAGCAAGTCAGCTCAACAAGCAACAGTTACTACTATGAGTATCTGCTCTATTGTTCTAGTCCCTTCGGTCTTTAAACAAGGGATTGATATCCTCCAATGATACATATCTATAACCTAAGTATCATATTTGTCTAGAACATTTTTTGGGGCATCGATAGCAGGCTCTTCAAGACATTCCTCAATAAGAATAAACTTGTGGCTCTCACATATGAGCATCTAATTTGATTCTCATCTTAAAATGTTATCACCATTGAATTTTTTGAGTGCAACAAAAGCGAGAATGGGGTAGCGCATGGTAGACATATTAAAAACTAAAAATAAATAAAATATACTTCATTCAATATAATTGAAACAAATATAAAAAAAATTGAAAAGTAAATGTGATGCATGAATGCAACACATAAAACACATAAACTTAACAATTACTAATCTATGATAAGACAACCTAACAATTAATGTACCGCTTTAGGGTCGGTCATATTAATTTTAAACTGACTATGAGATATTCTCATCCCTATTAATTAAAATTTATAAAATCTATTTTAATAATAATAAGGTACCGTTAATTTGGTCATATTAATTTTCTCTTTTAATAATAATAAGGTACCGTTAATTTGGTCAAGTCACAATTATCCACTCAAAGTTAATTGTGACTTTGTGAGTGTAAACCATTATTTCATATTCCATGACTTAATTAAGAAAATGTCATCTTAGGGTCGGTCAAGTCTAAAGTACATTACTTAGTCCTATCCTCTAAAGAAGTCAACATTTGTATTGTTAAAGTTCGAAACCTTCCTTAGGGGGACGAAAACAAAGCCACCTCGAGGCCCTCACCATATCTTACATTGTTGTACTAATAATGGAGACCATAGTTACATTGACATGCCAACCTTCTCATACTCACTATTTTGTAATTAATGTTTTTATTTAACTAATCAATTAATTTCAAATTAATTACTAGTTAAAATAACCCTATGATGTAAAATTAATTATTAATCTAATTTTATTGGTCTAAGTATATTTAACCTTCTAAAGAGCTAAAAATAAATTTAGGTGAATTTAGAATAACTAATTAATTACATTCATCAAACTTTAATAAATTACTTTCAATAAAGTTGGTTATCCTAAAGGCCTAACTAAACACATGCCTTTAGAGTTGTATGATTACTTAGTTTCACTAATTAAGACTTAGCATTTTACATGCAATTGATTTCGTAAAGTAATTCATATAAACACAGTAGGATAAGCCTAATAAATCATATTTTTACTAATGAGATGCATAATTAAATAAAACTGTGTGAGATTTCATGTATGGCATGTGATCGATTAATGCATGGTCATGTTATTAATCAAATCAATAAATATTTATTTAAATAAATAAATGATGAACTGGCTGACTATTGAGTATTTCTAAATTTATAACCTTTGAAAAATAAAAATAATTACAAAGCGGACTTCAAGAATACATATTTCAAAAAATGCTCCTTCTCCATTAGAGCTACATAATCTTCAAGCTTTTATCCAAACCCCTTTAATTATGATAAACTACTTTCCTAATTAAATAATCTCATTAATTATCTTTTTAAACTTAATTGAATTTTGATTTGTCAAAAAATAATTTGATGACTCATCAAACTTGGGTCAAACACAATCAATTAATTGATTTTAAGTTTCAGAAAATTAAAATTAATAACTAATTTTTAAACTTACATTAATTTTAATATTAAAAAATAAAAGAGCGGAACTCAATAACGGAGCTCCTTCTCCTTATTCTCCTTGTTCGTCTTTTTCATTCTTCATCTTCTTGCTTACAGAATTTCATAACAGAATATTCAAAATAAATTTACAAATATTCCTATGCCCCAGATGGATTACACAATATCTAAAGAAAAATTAAGACCAAAGCCTAAACCCAAAAGTCACCATACAATTAACGTTTCATCATTAACCATACATTCCAAAAACATAAACATCAATTCATGCATACATATCAAAATATATATATTGAATAATGCAAGAAAACCCACACAGAATTTAACGTATACATATATAAAGGCTGCTCTGATATCAATTGTTGGAATCACGGAGGGCGTAACAGAGGCATTTAGTTTAAAAAAATTTATCGACCGGGAAATAATTGTGACGTCACAGGTTCCAAAAAAAATTCTTAATGAAAAATATTTTTTCTTATCGGATCCATTATGTATCTATACATTACATCATAGACATACGAAGAACGGAATTATACATCTTGTATTCTATCAAGCATCCTTGCTAACAATGAACTTCAGATTCCACAAACAACGGACTGTGCGATCCACATCAATATCTTCTGAACCAATTGACGAACACACAAGGATGTATGTGGGCACATAGAATAATTCAAGAATAATTTTATGTCTCTAGGTGTACTCAATACATGAAATCTAAAGATTTAGAGAATGATTTTTTGAGACACAACTCTAAAAGAGAATTAGACAATTCACAGAGCTTTTGATTAACAAGTAATCACACAGATTACTTCTATTAGGCCAATAGAATAATATATATATATATATATATGTGCTAGTGTCGCGGGACCTACTGTAGTCTGCGCCACACTGTAGTGCCGTGTGGCACTAGAGTGTGCCAAGAACTACTGTAGTGCTGTGAGACACTACAAAGTCCTACGCACCACTGTAGTGTCATGTGGTACTACAGTATGTCATGTCAATCACTGATTCTAAAAACAATGATTGACACGTGGGAGCCCAATATGTCACGTAGCAAATTTTCTAAATTTATTATTTATTTTAATGAGATAAATACCTAGATATCAGTTAATTCAAAATAAATTTATCTGATCACACATCTCAACTAACTTATCTGTTAGTTCAAAATTAACAGATTAGTTAATTCAAATTCATATTATTATCTCATAATAATTTAATATTATTTAATTTCATAAATCAAATATACTATTTTACTTATCGATTACTACAAAATTAATCGATATAATTATTTAATTATAATTTCAAAAAATTACAATAAATAAATTAATTAATTAATTCACATAATTATCTCATAATTATATATTTACCCCAGAAATTTAATTCCTTTTGCAAGCTAGTCATTTTATTTTATCTTGAAACATTCACACACTAGACTGTGTAGTACAAAGGTGGCTTAAGGACCATGGACTCATAGTTCTAAGCTTCAATCAACTAGATTATTGATTAAAATCTTTAATTAAATAATCTTATTTATTAATTCTACTATTACTCCGCTATGAATATGAAATACACTCTTAATAATTACATAATATATTTACAGAATAATCTTGTGTAGTCCATTGATATAATTACTTCATGTAGTTCTATCCTCCAATTATTGATTCATATATTAGAGTTGGTCAAAATTACCCTTTTACGCATCTAATTACCTCATGATCCTTAAGTAACATTAATGCATTAGTGAATGGTTAATTTATAATCGTATTATAAATTTAAGTCTAATAACCATCAGTTTCAGAACTAGAACTTAATGGAAGCAATATACGATCCGTTAGAAAAGCTTCGATTCCAAATCTTATAAGATCATGTTCATGGCCATCATATCACTGAATCTCCAAAATAAAAGTTATTAGCCTGTTTTACAAGCAAACCTTAACGGGTAATTAAAAGATCCAGTAGACATGTATAGGAGTTCATGGAAGCAATATACAATCCGTTAGAAAAGCTTCGATTCTAAATCTTATAAGATCATGTTCATGGCCATCATATCACTGAATCTCCAAAATAAAAGTCATTAGCCTGTTTTACAAGCAAACCTTAACGGGTAATTAAAAGATCCAGTAGACATGTATAGGAGTTCATGGCTACTCAGGATTTACATTTGATCATCAGACTGATGTGTATTAAATCTTCATGATAAATGGTAAGTTAGGAAATATATTAATCCACATCAGTCATGTCCTATATAATCTAATTTTATAAAGTACATTCACTAATATGTATATCCTTATCACTGATGTGGATATAGTTCACTTGCATTCAAGATGCTCAGCGAATAGTACTGACAACCATTTATTAAATATTTCATACTTTAATATGTTGCGGACTATTTTATCCATTATTTATGATCTTATTCCTCGCGTACTAATACAAGATCATAGACTCATTAATGAATATGGAGTTTTCATATATTTATACAAATTATTCAATAATAATTAAAAATGAGAATTATAAGAAAAATATTTTTTATTAATTTCAACTTAAAATATCTTTACACATACTTTGAGGGCTCTATGCCCAATAAAAAATTTCTTGAGTCAAATAGTTAGATGCTCGAAGTTGACCAATATGCACAATTATTCTTTTCCAAGTAGTATGTATGAAAACCCAAATTATGTTCTGAAAAAACCTACTTGATACTGATATCCATATCTTTCTAACGATATATGAATCGTATTGTTCTCCTTGACATTGTATAGTTTATTGGAAGAAGTAGATTAATTTGCACTATTTCTCCTTTTCTGAATAACCGGTATGAAAACTGTCATAGCTTTTTCTTGAGAACTCCGAATCGTGTTTTGAAAAATCCTATATGAAGTGAACATCCGTATCTCTTTAACGATATATGGATTGCAATATTTTTTTAAGAAGCTCCAGTTTAATGGGAGAACTCAACCGATTTGCATAGTTTCTCCCTCTCCAAACACTCTCTAACGAGTGTTGCTATAACATTTTCTAGCCCGCTTCGAATCATGTTTCTCCATGTGAAGTTGATATCTATCTCTTTCTGTCAGTGTATGTTTCATAAAATAATTTCATCCGAGTCAATACAGTTTGATAAATGAAACTGGCTGATGCTCGCATTACGCTTCAGGGCTCTGCATTAAGGAGTTCCTCGGTAGAGTGGCTGAATCTTACAAATAGTCAAATATACAATCTCGATAATCTTATATTGGACTTACAATCTTGCTAAATACATAAAACTGTATTTTGATATTAATATCACACTTCCAAAAATGTTAATATTAATGGTGCGCGAAGACATCAATATTAATAATGCACAAAAACATCGATAAAACATAATAATGCGCTAGAGTATTATGATGATGTACGGAGATGATAATATAACGACGCACAAATATATTGATGATGACTAGGTCTTTAAAGAGTAATATTTAGCATGGATCTCCATGCGAATGTATGACCAAATCATATTAGACGATAACAATTAATATGAGAATCAAACATGAAAGGACATGGTTTGCCCGATCGATAACCTGATCGAAATATGATAATATGAATGAACTACGATAAGGGGCAGCCAAATACAATAAACATGATTAATATGAGTGAAATAATAAATGATAAAACATTATGAACTTTGAGTTTAGCAAGGCAGCTAAATATGATCGGCGTAATCCACGCAATTGATAATAAAGTCGATTTTTATTAGTGGTTTGGGCAATTGTAAAAAAGATTATCCTATTTTAATGGATGAGTTCCTTAAAATTATCGATTATCTCATGAATGAATAAAGTGCATTTGCTTAAAAGTATGAGGCTAAAAAATATTGGTAGAGCAATAGTTAGAAAGCTAGATACTTAGCTTTTGGTTCAATACTCATTTCTAGCCGGAGGAAATAATGATGTGGTGTGTATGCTAGAGGTTCAGTATTATATAGTATGACCAAACTTTGATGACTGAGCAAGGTTGGGTCGTTTAGCACACATTATTCAGGGCTCGCTAGTGCCCAGGTCATTGAGGCAATGGTCTTGGGCCCTCAATGGCTAGGGTATATTTTGATTGTTATTATTAATTATATATATAACTAAGGGAGAACTATAAAAATGATTCATTTATTAGTTTAAGTTATAAAAATTGTTCAGAATTTTTTTTACAAAAAAGGTCGAAATATTATAAATACCTTATTTATTACTATATAATTTTAGTAAATAAATTATTTATCACGGTCATATTCAGCCACTTTTGCAACTCCACCTCTGAAACCTGTATTTTTCTCCTATTTTCTTTATAATTAATTTTAGTTCAATCTATTTTCTTGAGATAAATTACAAATTTAAATTTTATTTTTGTAAACTACTACATATTATTTTCTTCACAAAATTTATGTCTTTTTTGTCAAAGTTATATTTAAAGAAAATATAAAACACTAGAACCTAGAATCTATATGCTGTGTGTCTAGGAGCTTAATCACTAAAAAATAAATAAAATATTTGCTAATTTTATATTTTCGTTTTTTATAGTTTGTTTCTTATATAATCATTTTTTTTGAAAATTTTAGAGCAATCACATATAAATAAAAATTACAAAGTATTGTAATTTCTTATTCTTTTATGTTTTCTTTACTATTTTTTTGTATTGTTCTTAATAAAAAATCCAAAGAATAAATGAACCGACATATATTCATATATATATATATATATATTTATTTATTTATTTATTTTCCTGAGTGTGTATGGATATACATATGGCCGTATGATAGTATATATTTTTTATTTAGACGTAATCTTACCAATAATATAGCTCAACTATTGTTGTGTTTAAGTTTGACAATGTTTCTTTTCTATAGTAAACAGATTATTGAATTTTTACATATGATGTTTAGTGATAGACATGTATTATGACAGAAAAGAAATATTAGAAAGTGAACAATAAAATTATAAAAAAAGATCTATGTATATATTTAATAAATTTTATTATTTTATATATTCAAGGCCCCATTTTATCACTTCGCCTTAGGTCACAAACTACTTTGAGCCACCCCTGACGTTTCTTGAAGCCCTGTTTTATAAATTTCGCCTTAAGCCTCAAACTACTTTAAGCCACCCCTGTCGTTATTCTTGAGGAGTCTTGAAATAATTTGGTCTTTTCAATTTAAGAAACGCAATAAATCAATTGCAAATAAAATAGATAATAAATAATTATGAATACGAGTCGCGTATGCATAGGGTAAACACAAGTATGTCATGGAGGACAAGGGTTAGAGCAGGCGTTGTGAACGATACTGTTGGTATAGAAACAATTGGACATGGTAACCATGAGTTTCGAAGCACCGATACTCAGATAAAAAAGTGAATACTGGATTCTTCAAAACCTTGCCAATGGATTGTGCCTTAAAAAGGATACACTTGGGCTACCTTAAACTGATCTTCCTTGAACAAATGCGTAGTTTTAAAATAGAAGAACATCAATGTAGGCCATTTTAAAAAAAAACAAGGATGAAAATAAAATAAAAAGTACACACCCTCAAATTAAAAAAAAAATGATGCAAAATAAGGACTCATCGCATCCAACAAAATTAAGTCCAATGTTTATATAATATATATTATATAAATTTTTTAGGATTGAAGCAGTTTTCTACGAAAGACGCCCGAATTGTTTTCTCACCTGATTTTTTATTTTAGGACTCATACAGTGATTATTTCTAATGTTTTTTAATACTAATGATTAATTTTAATGATTTTACTCATTTGTCATCATTACTTTTCTGAAATTTCGTGCATAGTGTAAGACTGGAACATGGCTTGCGATGAGGTGTTGGCCTCTGGTTCATGGCTTGGATAGGTGGCGCTGGGCTTGGAGCAAAACTTGGACAGCCCACGAATGGCGCTGGGCTTGCAAAAGGGCATGAACGCGAGTCGCAGATGCGAGTTAAAAAATGGATCATCCATAGAGCATGATGGAGCACGTCCGCTGGTCGAATTGTATTGGGTGGACATAATATGGCCGGAGGAAGCAAAGTCTCCCGCACTCGGCGCGAGTGCCATGAGTTACCATGTCTGATGGTTTCTGCGACCTGTAAAGAATTGAAATGCATAGAAACATATTGTGAGATTACTGATATAAATAAGACCTATGAAAATTTTTGTTTTTAGTAAATCTGAGATAGAAGTTTTAGAAACAAAGCGGCACCAGGTGTCGGCAGTTCCAGTGACTTTTATGATCGTCGTTGGTTCGACGAAGGAGTCGGCGGCTATGGAGTTTGAGGTGGCTGTGTATAGCGGAGGACTACGATTGGCGTCTGAAATAGCGGTCAGCATTAGCAAATTGTTGTGGCTTTGAGTGGAGTTCATCTAACTTAAGTTTGACAGAACTATTTAGATGGAACTCTGGATTAATTGTTCTGGAGTACTCTGTTGGGCTATTCAACAAATTGTACTAAGACAAGCGCGTGAGTGACTTGTGGTTGTTGGTTTCGAGCCGTGGGTTGCAAGGCGAAGACTGCAGTGCAATGTGGCATATTGAATTTGAAGTGGGTCGTGAAGGGAGTTACAAAGGACGTGTTAGGCTTGTAATGGGCTAAACATCTAATGCTTTAGGCAATGGGTCTTGAGCGATGTTGATTGCAGGTCAAATCTTTAAGTGGATCGTGTAACTTTCAAGTCACTCAGAAGACAAAGACAGAGGTTGGAGAGTCTCCCGACCGCGGTGCGTGGGGGTGCATACAACCTCTTCCAGTGGTTGATGGTGACCTGTAAAATATAAAAATAAAGAAAAAGCAGCCCTGAGTTTATTGATGTTGAATTAATTAATACTTCGGAGTTGCTTGTTTTTCATGAATCTGAGATGAAACTATCATTGACAAAAGTGGAGATGAGTCTAGACGGTTCCAGCGGCTTTGAAGATTGGAGCATGTCTAGAAGGAGGTCTGATTATGGTGGTTGTATGCTCCGGTGTTCCGCGACTTGTGACCACAATGGTGGTCCGTTTATGATGGTTATTGTCAGACTGCTTCTTTTCTATTCACTTTTCTTATTTTTTCTTCTTTGTTTTTCTTGACACGAATTCGATACAACTTATGGTTTCCGCTCTGATCCAACTCGATGACCTGGGTGGATTATTTTAAGAGAAATTGTCTCCTGTGTTCAACTTCGCAATATATAGCAATATTTTTCGATGAATTATGAAGGGAAATTCTGTCATTTTTCTCAATACAAAGCCAAACTATAGTAGCTAAAAATGTACTGTCAAAGATACAGCTACACATCGATTGAGGATTGCCCGGTGAATAAGAGAATATGAAAGAGGGTGAATGTGTTAGCTTGACACCAATATGATGTCTAATAAAATACACTTCAACGTTCAAGTCAGTAAAGTGAATGAGACAATAATATTATTTTTTATAAATGAAAAGTATATTAGAAACAACCAAGACTACAAAAGCACAAAGACATACCCTAGCAACACAAGCCCAGATAAAAATCAAGGAGACTTTTCTAAAATACGAGGAGGTAAGTCTCACTTCTGTAGAAGCACACTATTAACATGAGTCCAAATAATAAACATTTGAGACCAAAGTCTATCCCCAACAGTGTTGACTATAATCCTAGCAAGGAATTCCTGTCTCTAGTCTTACCCTAAAAATTTCTATTGTTCATCTCCATCCACAAGTTATACACAAGAATTAAAAACAACCTTAAGGATTAAGGACTTAAGGTCTTTTCTCCTAGTAATCTGGGCTAGTCACTCAATTCTGTGATCCTAGCTAACACAATAACATTGAAGATCACATAATTGAGTGATAACTGTCTAAATAATTGATCAAAAGAACAATAGAAAAGAAAATGATCCCTAGTCTCCAAACTGTTACTATACAAAATATAGTAAAAATCAATAAGAATGCCCCATCCAACTAGTTTGTCCTTAGTGGTCAGCTTATTCTTGCAGTCTTGATCTCTCTAAGAGATAAGGCACTAATGACAGGCCAAGACGACAAACCATTGCTGATCACCCTACTGACTTTGGTGCTAAGGCTCCAACCTATATAAGTCATGATAGCTCTGCCGAACTTGTTGTAAAGCATACCTAACTGATGCCAAGGGCCACCCCAAAGAGATATAGTAGAACCACCAATTCTAGCATGTAGAGGGCAGTAAACCAATCTCTAGCTTTCATCAGTTTTCTCTAAATCTAGAAGCAATCATTAGGAGTTTTGACAGTGAAGATAGTGTCTTCCTTGATCAAGTGCTAATAGCACCAATTGCTCCATATAGTTTCAACTAACAATATCTCTCAACCCAAGCCCACCATTTTCCTTGGGAGAACAAACCTCAGGTCATTTAACTTTAGAGCTAGTATGTCTAGCACAATTTCCAAACCAAAGGTAGTTTCTCACTATGCTCTCTATGTCATGTAAGATCCTCTTTGTTAGGATAAACAACCCAGCCTAAAATTTTTGAATAGCCATAATAACAGACTGGATAAGCTGGAGTCTGCCAGCAAATGACAAATGCTTAGCCTCCCATCTCTTGATTCTGGCAGTAATCTTATAAACAAAATAAGCATATAATCATCTCGTCCTAGCTTAGTGGAAATTTAAGGAAAGCCAAGGTATCTAACAGGAAGGTTGCCATTCTGAAATTCCAAAGTTTCAATACAAATATACTTGACATGTTCGAGAACTCCATAAAAAAAGATCTAGCTCACCATTAATGTTTATAAAGAATGAGGTATAAGTAATGCAAGCCATAATCTAATTGGTGAAAACAATAGAGAAACCAGTGATGTTCAGACTTTTCTTAATAAAGGCCCAACTGACACAATCATAAGCTTTCATGAGATCTACCTTAATAGCACACTTAGCCATGTGGGAATTCCTAACTAGCTCCTTAGACAAGAAAGTGTTATCAGTAATCCTCCAACCTGGCACAAAATCATTATGATTATCACTTATCAGGGTTGGGAGCATATCTTTCAGCCTGTTAGCAAGGAGTTTGGAGAGACACTTGTAGATCATATTGTAGCAAGATATAGGTCTGAAATCATGGATACTTTGGGGATGAGTTAACTTAGGAATTAGGGAAATAGAGGTGTGATTCAACTGAGGTAGCATCACTCTAGTTTGAAAGAAATACATGATAACCTTGTTGACATCACAACAAACAACATTTCAAGCTTTCTTAAAGAAGCTTGCAGTGAAATCATCAGGACCTAGAGCTTTGAAATCATTGTTGGAGAAGACAATCTCTTTGATTTCACTGGCAATAACAGCTCTGGTGAGGTTGTTGGCTTGCATAGAAGACACATTCCTTAAATAAAGTAGCTGCAAAATATTCCAGTCAATGAGATGCTCCCTATTCTTAGTACCTAGAAAGGATGTATAATGTTGCACAATAAGGTCTTTAATGTCATCTCTTTTGTTTATGGCATTGCCCAGATCATCAGTGAGCCAGACAAGCTTGGCTTTGATGTTATTCCTCTTAACCAACTTGTAAAAATAGGCAGTGTTATTATCACCTAAGTTAATCCATTGAGCTCTATCCTTCTCTCTAAGAAAGCTCTCCCTAACCTGCCTCAAAGAAATGAAATTCTGAAAAGCTAGATGCTAACTAGACTGTAAGATATGATCATGAGGCCTACAAAACAGCTCATTCTGAGTAGTTTCCTGCTTAACCCTAGTATCTAGGGCTTTGAGAAATATTAAAGAATTAGGTTCTTGAGAGCAGCTTTGGTTGCCTTAAGCTTCCATAAGAGACTTTGCATATGAGACACATACCCTGAACTATTCCAGGCTTGAGAGATACAAGGCAAAACCTCCTCTCTATCCGACCATAAATCAAAGAACTTAAAGCTAAAAGAAGGCCTGTAGATGGAAACTTTGATATGCAAGACAACAAAACAATGATTTGATATGCCAAAATGAAGAAACACTAAATAGGAATATTAAAATTGGGATAACTAGTGCTCATTTACAAGTACCCTATCAATCTTGTTCATGATAGTGCTATTACCATCATTGTTATTAGTCCAGGTAATTTAAAGCCACCAAAACATAATTTTTTAACAACAATGTAATTCAGACAAGCAATAAAATCAGTAGAGCTCTCATCCCAAGGCTTAGACCCACTAGCCTATTCAGAATGATGGTTAATCACGTGAAAATCCTCAAGGAGAACCCAAGGTTAATGCACAATACTGGGGGCCTAATTAATTATATGATTCCATAATTCTTTTCTACTATTGACAAAATTGGAGGCATATATAATGTATGCAACAAACTTATCCCGACTACTCACAATAATAATGAAACAATGTAAAATTTGATCAGTTTGACTGATAATATTAAGAAAGAATAGCAGGATCCCAAGCAATCCATAAACTCCTATTGTTAGCATAAGAATAATTAGCAGCACAAGTCCAACCTCTAAAAATACTCCTACTACTAGAAGTAAACTTCCAAAATACTCATCCTAATAGAAGCAAACTTCATTTCCTTAACTCTAGTTTCCAGAATAACACAGAAACTAATATGGTTATCAAAATGAAGCATTCTAACCTCAGACTTCTTAAGAGGATTATTAAGTCCTCTGATATTCCAAGCTGCCATATTGATCATTGGGGATTTGCAGGGGTGGCTCTGACCCTGAAGCTTCTCCTACATCCATCCTTGGTGTTGCTCTTCAATTTAGCTTTGCTACCCTTCTTTCTAGTAATTTTGAGGAAGTTTGATTCTGAGCAGGTAAAAGAGCAACTTCATCATCCTCTTGATCATCAATTCCCAAGCTGAGCCCATCATCCTTATTTTCATAAGCTTCATCTCCTTCCATCAAAACCTTTTACTCCCCAACACATCCCCTAATGCAACAAAAGCATTATGCACGGTTACCGTACCAGGATCAGAGTGCTCCTGATTAATATGCATACCAGTATCATTCACCTTTTATGTAGCATAGTCAGTATCAGTTTGGGAAGTAGGATTGGGTTCCACCACAGGTTCACTCCTCCTCATAGGGATCCACTATTGCCTGGTTTTGACAGTGGTTTTAGTCGTCTGAGGATGTTTAACTTGAGCTTTCACAGTAGCACAATCATGACCAAACACCTTGCATTTCATGCACTTACTAGGTAAGCCCTGGTATTCCACTCAAATTTGTATATGCTTGCTGGCACACAACCTCACATCAATAAGCTCCAAGATATCTGAGTTAACATCCACCTCAACACATATTATGGCAAATGAAATTCTGATGCAATTGTCTGTCATAGAGTCAGCAAAAAGAAGGAGCCCCAAAACACTAGCAATTCTACTCTAACCTTCCCCATTTTAAAGTTCTCAAGGAACATCCCACAACTTGATCCAGATAGGAAGAATTTGGAGAGCCTCCTTGGAAAGCTTCATATTTTCATGTCAGCCCTCAGTCTACCAACCAGGTGCCATAGACATTCATCTAAAATACAATCCATTAGCTTAAGGGAAGCAAACTTAAAGAAAAAAAAAACTTGTGTTTGAAGCTAAAACTTATATCTGACCATAAGTTGTGGGCTGCCTAATGCACCATAGAGAAATGAGGCTTTATGTCAATGAAATGGCCAACAATACAGGCTTTCCAGCTCTTCTTTCCCTTGTTCACAACCTCTTCAGGAATTTAAATCTCAACATCTTTCCTTCCTTTGATAGGTTCAACAAAAGCAAAAGACATTTTACAAGCTTTTCTTCCCTTGACCTTCTCATCCCACGACGACTTGTTGGTGGGAGCACCATTAAGTCTGTCACTGTCGTGACCAACATTGGAGGGACTAGCTTCACAAGCTCATAGGAGATAAGGAGTTTAAAGGGATAGTACTATTTACATTACTATTCATAACCTTAATTAGACTGAAGTAAACCTTATTGGAGTTAAGGTTAAGAGTTTGTAACATATGAGAGTTGCAAGGACAATATCCTTTCCTTTATCTTTTATAACTTAGACCAAGAGATGGTCCCTTAAAGAGCTTTCCCGAGGCAAAGTAGGCGATTCTTTTTCAAAAAGTTATGATGTGCTAAGGGTGACATCATCATTGTCATTTTCTCTTTCATCACCAAAATTCACCATCAGAGAAGCTGTTGCAACCAAGTTCGTGGCACATTAGAGCTCCATATCATTGCAGCTTCTTTAATCATTTGGTCATTAGACCCAAGAACATTAGGAATGTTGTTTAGAACTTCGTCTTTAAGCAACTTCATCAAAGACTCAACAATTTCTTTTCTAGTATTCTTCATTATTATGTTTATCTCATCATTCTCAATGCTGAAGCTTACTCTGTCAACTTCATTCTCATTACTACAAACTACCCGACTAGCTTTCATACCAGACTGTTGTGACAAAAACTCAAGGCTAACACCACAACCTTCTAACTGACTATCATAAGCTTCATCATAGTTATCCTTACTCTCTCCACATGGATCATCAATGTTACTAGACATTAAGGCTCCCACCCAAGGAGGGAGGCAGAAAAAAGCTTGCCCCCTGGAATTCCTTCTAAGGCCGTTGAATAATTTTTATGGATTCCGTCATTTCACCAAGTCTAACTAAATAACGAGCTAATGAATCTCCTTCATTTTGCCATTGAACTTCCCAATCAAATTCGTCATAACACATAATGGTCAACTTTACAAAGATCTCATTGTAGTTAGTTCTCATCCTTCAAAGACTACGAGTGTTTGAAATTCGCCTAGAGAGATAAGCTCTCACTTTTTTATACTAGAGATAAGCTCTCACTTAGAGAGATAACAATTGTGTAGAAATGTGACAAAATAATATTTATTTCAAAATATGATAAGTCTCTTTATTTATTTTAGAATTTAATAGCATTTTATATTTATTTATTTCTATATTTCAATCATAGTTGAATGTGATAAGATCAATGACAGTTTGAGATACTTTCAGGTGTCATTTAAAGATATCATTATCAAACTTTTAAATGGGAGTTGAATCGAGTGGATCTTGCGAGAAAAATATCCTCTATGCCATTTTTTGCTCTCTTAGTACAAGAAAACAATGCTATTGTGACATTTTTTGGTCTATCACGACAGTTCAAAAACCATCAGGATTGCCGCCGTCGCGGAAACAATTGCGACCATTTTCTTAACCGTCAGAGGAGACTAAAAATTCATCTATCGCGACGGTTATGAATCGTCGCCATAGACTTTCCATTGCGTCGGTTTCGCTGTACCGTCACAACGGTTTACAAATATTTTATTTATTACGGCAGTTTTAAAAAAAAATTATTCACATATATTACTTTTGAGTGCAACTACATACTAATTGAAGCAGAAAGTATATCTCCAGCAAGCCAGTCATTTATATAAATTTCTTACTTGTTACTTTCACTTGATCATTTAAGAGTGGAAAACTACAAAATAACAAAAATAGAGAAGAATTTTGACCAAAGCATACAAGTACAACTACACTTAAGACATGCTTTACAAAATGTTTCAAATAAAGCACAAAATTAAGCCAGAAAATATATGGAATTTCATGATGCATTTTCATGACATAAAAAGGAACTTGACAATTAATCAACACTAACTTCTAAAAATACTCCTAAATCTAGAACAAATTGAGACCATGAAAAAATGGATAAGGAAAACAAGAACAATTAGGAAGAAGTAGCATAGTTATCCCAATACATAACCACCATAAAAAAAATTATGACACAACTTGGTACAATGATAATCTGCTGACCTGAGCAGCATATCCAAAGGAAATAAAATTGAGACAATTTCCAAGAATGACAAATACAATACATGTTGCATATGGAAGTTAACACAATCAGATTTAAAGATGACATCTACCATCTGTATTACAGCACATAAGCAATAGATTAAGAATCGTCTATTGTATACCATGAGTTGATTATTAACATACAAAATTCATTGAGGACTTTCTACAAGAAGATTGTGAGCAAAGAAAACTAACATTTTCATTGAGGACTTTTAAAATCACAATTACAATAATTAGGGTCAGTTACAATGATTCTCTTACCGTAAGTTTCAAGTAAATGGCTTCTGAAGGTTGTAGGCGTATCACAAGTTGGTTCCTCCCTTGCTTTTGACCTACATTGTGAGACCAAGTTCAAGTAATTTATAGTTCAGAGATTATGTCTATTATTGTTAAATTTAAAATTTGAATCAACAGAGAGGAAAGGAAAGCAAGATAAATTGATATTTCAAAGAATTAAAAGATAACATATTGTCCAAGAATAATCTCTTCATCATTGATTGGGATTATTGATTGAAGAACCCGAGCATAACAAATGAATGAACATATTGGTCACAAATGAATGAATACATATTATGGACAACAATAAAGAAAAACTTCATTAACATACAAAATTCATTGACGACTTTCTACAAGAAGATTGTGAGCAAAGAAAACTAATATATTTTCTTACCTACGATGACCAACCAACCAGAGGTAAGGACCAATCTTTTGACCCCTAAGAACAACCCCATTTGAGGGAAAGAGGATGAAAATTGAGATGCACAGATAACATTTAGCGAAGGAGAATTAGGGCAAGAAGCCATTTATGGAGGGAAAGAGCCTTGTAGCTCAACCTAAATCCAAATGAATAATTTATACCCAAGAAGCCAGAAATTCTAAGAAAATTATGATTACATGACGGATATTGATTGTAGTCGTTAAGTAGCTAAAATGGATATTCCTGTATTAAAATAGAGCAGATGTATATCAAGAACAAGTTCCTTGAACAAACATTTCTTTGATGGGCATATGGTTTAAAGAAATGAACAAACAGAGCTCATAAGGAAAATAAAACATAAACAAAATTTTGAAAGCAAATATCAATTACACGTCTTACCTAATCTAACTAGATTCAACGATTATGTTGTTGATTAGAATGAAGATCAGTTTGACAAGGAATCCAACGAATCCCATCACGAGGAAACCGATTGCAATACGGAAGACGACCTTAGTGAATTCTGTGCCATAAACACCACAAGAGCACCAAGAATCTCAGAAACCAAATCATGCAACAAAAGAACCAAATTTGGAGATCTGATACACAAATATCCAAACAAGATAAGAAATAAATGAGAAGGGGGGTGGGAACGAACAAAATACCTTTACAATTAGGCTTGTGGCACCTCTAAACAAGGTGAACGATATCCTCGAACTCTCTGATAGGATCAAAGATTGAATCTAGGGCATCCAAATAAGTCTTGTGCAGCACCAACTTTATTGTAACAAATTAAACAGACCCCATCTTTTATTTCCACAAGTCTTCGGACTGATACAAACAAAAATATTATTATAACAAATTAAACAAACCTCATCTTTCAGCATATGCAGCAGAGTGGTCTTTCTGGCGTTATCAAGCCCCAGAAACAAGATCTTAGCTTCTTTGTGTGAGAGGCCAAGCGATGCTAGGTCTCCATAGAACCATTCAACGAGAAACATCTTTCTCTTTCAAAATTTCAACCACGAAAATAAAATTTCTTTCACCTCAACTTCAATGAGAGAATTGTCAAATAGCCAGGATATCCTAGCGAGGGGAGAAAGGAGAGAAGGGAAACATAGGGGAAGAGATCGAAAAAGGGGGCATGGTATAGGATTTCAGACAACATATGAGAGAATGGAGAAAGGGGAAAAAAGAAAGGGTTTCTGATAGATCGAGAGGAGACTCTAGAGGGCTTGGCACGTATTTTGATGTTGCTTCAATTTCGGTTCGATTTTTCTTATTTTTTTGAGATGAGACATGGGGGAAGAGATCGACGGTTATGTTAAGACCGTAGCAAAAAAGTACCTCAATTGCGACGGTTATGTTAAAACCACATTAATAAATTAATATATTGCGAGTGTTTCTTCTAACAGTCGCCATAGGTCATTATTTGACAATTTTCATAAAACTCTTCGCTTTTTCATGACAGTTTATACAACCGCCGTCATAAAACTCTCATGTTCGCTTTTCCGTGACAGTTTTTACAGCCGTTGCAATATGTCAATTTTTTTTGCAGTGGATCTACAGATCTAGATATTAACTTTATTTACAATCACAATCAAATACTTCAAAGTTATTATTTCATTCATGGCCACTGAGATTGTTCAACGGTGGAATCTGTTAATAGAAGACCTGTAATGTAGGAGAGAAAATCATGATCCAAAGAAAGATCGCCACATGTCACGCATGGCTTGGGTCTAGATTGGCAATCATGAGTTGACCTTTTTATCTCCGTTTGCCAAACTTCCAGACTCATCTTCTGACAATAATAGTCCAAAATCGCCTGCAAGTCCCAAACCATAAGTAGGAGCTTAAACATCCCAGAAATTATATTATGTTTAGAGAGAAATGCATAATAATGCATACACGTATGCTCTATTTAAATATTTCAAAAAACTTCTGTTATTGCAATCTGATTACAATCACTTTGACCATAAAACTTATTCTTCATTTTTTGTATAACGAGAGCGATAATTTCGGGGATTAACCACTATTCCTGGGAAGTTCTTTGTTTTTAATATTCTTGGAACACTCAATCTTATCCTAAAAACAAGTAGTTTTAGTTCTTAACTACCGATAATTTGTTGTTGGAGGCATAGAATATTTTTCTTTATAGTTAGATATTTTTTTTTATATTTAATCACATAAAATAGTTTGTGGGTTGGAGAAAATGATAAAATTCCATTATTGCGAAATGCAGGCGTGTGTGTAATGCAGGGGTGTGTGTAAATATTAAAAAGTTAATTATACAAAATAATAAAAAAAATTAATAATTGGCGTACTATGTATGACGACTGTTGACTCACTTATTCATGTCATGCACGTTCAAGAAGTGCCCTACCATATTTGAAAAGAAAAATATTTTCTTTAAATTATAATTGAAAATTGTAAAGACAATTTTTCTTTAGAACAACGATCATCCTTAAATACTTCATATATAATTGAAACTTGGGGGCATATTGCAACAGTCTGAAACGAGGCGTGGCATGGCGTGCTTTCCGCTATTTTTCTGGCTAAGTCGATCCAACCCCAGCTCGAATTCTGTATGCCATATTCAGAAAACAGAGCTGCTCGGCTATGGTAGGGAAGACTATAGCGCAGAGAGCGAAAAATCTATGAATGAAAATGGGAAGAAAATAATGGTGGTGGTTGATTCTAAGGTTGAAGCTAAAGGAGCTCTTGAATGGGCTTTATCTCATGCTGTTCAAAGTTCAGACACTATTGTACTTCTTCATGTTGACAAGCTTTCTAACCACGGTAAGACTCTGTAATAAAAGGTTCTGTTTGGACTTCGGAATTGGTGGTCCAGAAAAAAGACGATACATTTATTTATATTTTCATTATCTAGTTTTAAAGTAGTTGAATTGAACCGTTTGCTGGCTAATTTGTAAGTCTTCTTTTCTTTTCTTTTTTCCTCATTGTTTTAGATTTTCTCATCTTTCTTTCTTTTTAAATTAGCAAATCGAACCATAGCATTAAGCATAATTCATGTAATCAACACTTATTCCTGTGTGGATGTAGGGTCAAAAGAGAGGGTTAAAATGAAGGCATATGAGATTCTTCTCTTTATGCAAAATGCATGCCAAATGAGGAAGCCAGGGGTTAGTGATTTTCAAACTGTAAGCTTTTCTTTTTCTTAAATCCATGTCAATCCGAAAAGAATGTACTTTCTAAATGCTTAATTGATTGGATATTTCTCTCTTGGTTTTTCAATCAATGGAGAATGCCATTTTTAGGACTAGAAACACATATTTGATTCATGTTAACCGAAAGATATTTTGGTATTAATTATTGAATCTCTTCATTTGCATTAAACGTGAAACTTTTAAGAAAATATAAGATTGTCGTGAAATTAAGATATCACAATTGAACAGATTGTTTCCCGCCAATAAAAACTTGACATCCGAATATATTTACAATATATAATTAATAATGTAGAAAAAAAGATTTGAACAAAGATGACCATCTTCCTACAATCCAAGGTGACAGTCTTTGGAATAATATTGATTATATTCGAGTAGGTACATGTGGAGATGACATTGCTCCAAGGGAATAAAAGGGCTCCTATAATTGTGGAAGAGGCAAAGAGACAAAGAGTTCATCTACTTGTTCTCGGGCAACGAAAGCGATCGAGATTTCATCGTCTCGTTAACCGGTGGACGTCACGGGGACAACGGGGTCGCCATGGAGTCGTGGAGTACTGCATCCAAAATTCATTATGTTTAACTGTTGGAGTGAGGAGGAAGAGCAAGAAACTTGGAGGATATCAAATCACCACTAAACGTCACAAAAAATTTTGGCTTTTAGCTTAACTCTGTAATATCGACAGTTACTTCTTTTTAGCTGTACAATAATTTAAAATGCTATACTTAATAAGAGAGCCATTTGGTGAATAAATTCTCTGTTTCATTCAATAGCCCCTAACTTTATACTCAAATTGATACAATTTAGATCCTATTCTATTTTTTGGTCAAAGGAAATCAATCTATTAATCAAGGGGAAGTACATCAAATCTCGCTCAAGAAAAAGAGTCGAGTTCATAAAAGGTGGCTGCAAAATAAATCAGTAAATCTAGACCGGCCCTCGTAAGCGCAAGAGTGAGCTGAGACGTTTTGCTCTTGAAAAACTTGGAGAGTTCCCAGACATTGAAACTAACTAGAACAATTTCAGAAGCAGTGAGACACTTATTATGAAACGTATCTCTGAACAGTCCGAATAAACAAGCAGTGATTCCGAACAGAATTGTGGACACACCTCCACACCCCAAAGAATCCCGTAAGTTTTAGCTTTAAGTACCGAATCCACCCAAGAATTTGGCTTAAAACCAACCGCCACAAAACGCCCAGCCAAGACCCCACAGTTTTCTTCTCGAAGCCATGAAGAGTCCGTGAACAAAAACCAGCAATCATCGCCTCTATTTGGAGTCGAAAGAGCCTTGGCGTCCCATAACCCGTTAGTCATATTGTAGCTCGACGGTATCCCAGCCATATTATTTTCATCAGCCTTAACAGCAACAGTCAGATCAAACTCTCCACTATTAAAACATAAATCATTTTTTAAGTAACAAAGTAGAGGGATAAACCAAATCCTAGATATTCAGATTAGTGGGGAAGTAAGTTTGCAAGTGCAGAAGTGGATTAGTGGCCGGCATAAACCGAAGTGGACATGTTGCTGTTTTATTGCTTTATTTCCATTTATTATGCTTTTGTTTTATTTTCATGTTTTAGTTTCAGTTATTTTCCTTAAATTGTGGGCACTCTTGTTAATGGCTTTGCTTATTTAAGCAGCCCAGAAATTATGAATGAGTATGGAAAATATTCAGTAAACTCAATGTGTTCTTATAATTGGCACCTAACAACCTGCATTTCCATAACTGCCAAAGATGAAGAAAAAAGACTCCATGCTAATCTCACCAACCGAAGATTTTCACACCATCTCAGAAATATCCTGTCTCCAAATCTCGATCAAAGAGCTCCCTTCGAGTCGATCCGACCGTAACCAAAATCTACCAACGAAGTAGAACTGATTTGCATGAGGGCATTGAAACATCATATGAAAGATAGTTTCCGCTCAACCCTATAGAAAGTACAAGCATTCTTGATATGGAAGCCCCTCCGGAAAAGATTGGCTTTACAAGCTAAGAAATTATTATGTTAGAGCACAGAAAGTCATGAAGTTTTGGAGGGATTTTGAGTCTCCATAATCCTTTCAAAACTCCCATATCCACCTTAGAGCTACAGTTGCCAACCATTTTCCCCTACTTCGCCTACCATCATTTAGAAGATTCATGTCCACTTTGTACCAGGATTTAGCAGTGTAGAAATTGAATTTATGGAAGTGCCAAATGAGGCCGAATTAGAGATTAACCAACCTTGCTTTGCTAAGAGCACCAAATTAAAGCCTATGAGATCTCTAAAGCCAATGCCTCCCTCCTTCTTGGGTTTAATAAGCTTGTCCCAAGAACCCTAGCGTATACTGCGTTTAAAAAGGTGAGGAGTTCCACCAAAAATTCGCCACCTTGCTACAAATTTTCTTACATAAGGAAATAGCATGAAACAAGGCATGGTATAACTAGGAAGAGGAGAAGCCACGACCTTAATTAAGATTTCTATGCCCGCGGGAGAGGAATCTCTCCAATTTAGATCCTATTCTAATGCCAATCAATTAGCTTAAAATCTTAACAAGAATGGTAACAAACTAATAACGAAATATACAATACATATTTTCCTATTTTACAAGATTTTCAACACTACCCCTTAAGTTGGAGTGTATGTAAATGATACCTAACTCACTGAGTAGTGTTTCAAATTGTGAGTACTCAACTAAAAGCCTTAGTGAACAAGTAAAGAGGAGACATTGTAGTATCAGAAAATGCATCAGTGGAATATTTAGCAGACGCTTTAACAAATACTTGAACTACAAAAGTATTTGGCTCTCATGCAGAGAACATGAGGTTAATCAGATTGTAGATGTGCTTTGGACAAGTAAGAGATTGCTAGCATTGTGCCCTAAAACACGTACGAGAATTATATGTTTACTTGACATTGTTTTAGGTCGTAAACTGATATTTTTATGTCACTTGTATACATTCTTGTAAAGGTTCACAAGCATATGATACTCAATTTATTGGTCCTATAGAGCTTAGCTTATAGGAACAACGTACAAACAAAGAGTTTTTTTTATGATTTAAAAAGCTTATTGTTTTATTGTTTAGTGAAGCTCGGCGTTTTCATTTGAAAGACTATAGTGTGTTAATTCTATCATGTAGAGTGATTTACCTTGATTATTAGGTGGAATGTCTGATTTTTGACAAAATACTATCTTAAGAAAATCTTGACTCGGTGCTTTTATATTGTGAATCCACTTAATCTTGAGAGATTTATTGAGTCATATTTAATCATTTAGCTGAAAATGAGGCTCGATGAGTCATTACATTCCATAGGTTGGATAATTTGATTATTAGATAGTGGAGATGAATAGATCCTCAATAGCAGAGTTCATAGATACTTTTAAATAAGTGAGACAATACCCTTTGATAAATTTACTTGAGGCATCATGTATGGAAAGTGTAACGACCAAAAAAATTTACTAAGGTTTTCTTCATTATTTTAAACAAAAGCTCATGAAAGTTAGGTCAATTTTATTCACTTAGAATTAAGATTACAAATAAAATCTTAAACATAATTTTATTCAATTCAAATCATTTAGAAATAACGTTTAACAATGATTCAAGACCAAGATATGAATTGTCCAACAAAATTGTTTAATAGAAAAGTGACACAATTTAAAGAAAACTCCAAATGTTTCCCTAGACAATATACTGACTCTCGTCCCGTACCAGATATTGTAAACTTCATCCGTAACAAACACATCAGCATCATCTGAAAATTTTAGAATAAAATAGAGTGAGTATAAAAATATACTTAGTAAGTAAAACTATACATACATAACATCACTACAATCACGATCACATACAGTACATAAAATTCGTTTAGACTTTCAGATATTTTTTACAGAGTATAACATACTGTATGTATCATTCATTCAAAACTTTCATATCTTTCTTACACAGATTGCTGGCCAACTTCTATTAGAGTCTGTCACCACACGTACAACAAAACATAGATTACTCGTCGGTAATTGTTAGCTTGTGGGGTATGTACAAGTGTCCTTCCTCCTAAGTACCACTATGCACCTTCAAAAAGATGGAATCAGTTACAAAAAGGCCTTCCAAAAAGACTAACTAGAGCATATATACAGGCCATCTCTCGAAGGATGAGGTAAACAGAGACCATTCCTGAAAGATAAGGTAAACAAAACAGAGTTAGTAGGTACGTGACTTTAACGACACATAGTATCTTTTTTTTTTTCTGTAATGTAATCATGCAATAACATTTCTTATCTTAAAACATATCATCCATTCACAAATCCAGATTCGCGTATCACAACATCATCATAGAGTAAACTATAGCAATACAAATAAAACATCACAAAACAACAACCATCACAGAGAAAACAATCATAGTTTCATTCTAAAATTTCGAGGTATAAAAAATACATAATTACATACATAAAGTTTCACTTAAATGATCGCTTGATAGAGAATATAAATAACAAAATTTCCTGAAGCAAATAATAATATGCTTCTCAGAACAATACAATTGTAAATTTAAAAACTAATGCTATAACGTAACACTGGGTAAAATCATCACAAAATATCCTATAAGTTCTTAAAAATTCTAAATTTCTTCCAATCACTACTATAATGCTTCAGATTTTTACCTATCAAATTTTTTAATAATTCGATGCTATTTAGGTTGTCAAATGTGGAAACTAAAACGACACATAAAACTGTTTTTCAGTTAAAGCAGTAAAATTTGAAAAAACCTTTCAGTATAAAACTTTTCCAAAAATTCTGATTTCAGTATTGATTTTAAAATTTTTGTTATCTAAACGTTCAGAGATTTATAAAATATTTATTATCTAAGCTTTATATAGGCATTTAAAAAAATGTAAGAATAAATATCCCATTGAAATTTTAAATTTAGTTATGTTTTAAAATTTTAAATTCTAAAGGAACTAATGTCAAGACAGAAAAATATTGAAAGATACGTAAAACTGTTTTTCGGCCAAAACAGTAATTTTTGAAAGAATATTTCAGTATCTAAAATTCATCAAAAGGTTCTGAAAATTAAAAGTATTAACGTAGACATACTCAAAGTGTTACAATACCTTTTTCAGAGAAAAATGACTTAATATTGATACAAAAATAATCTAAAATTAAAAAATTATCAATGATCTGTTTTTACTGTACTGACACATAAATTTTCGAACATTTTTAGAAAGGCACAGGAGTCTTGTTTTTATCTAAATTCTTTATAGTACAGATATTAAAATGTTAGAAAATGCCATAAAAATTTTCAGATTAAAAATAATTCGTTTGATTAGGGAAATATTAAACATTTTAAAAAATGTCAGAAAAAAACAGTTTCCAGAAAATTACGTCCACGTTTCCAAAATGGTTAGAATGATTTTCCGATGATACTTAAAACCCGAATTTCATAAAAATCATATAATTCTAGAGATCTAAAACATAAAAAAAAAATTCTCGAGAGAGTTTACCAAATCAAACAATTATTTTGTAAATGAAGACACCGTTTTCAAAGACCGTTGGATATGAAAAATTAGTACAAAAACGTCAAAAGAAAACAAAGTTTTAAAATTGGCATCTTACGAAAAAAATAGTTTCCTTCAACTTTGATTAGTCAGAAAGAAACTCATGTCTTGATTGATTGTCAACAATGGAGAATGAAAGACTCTAAGAAAACTAACGAGAAAGGAGTTTTGGTTTTGAAAATAATCAAAGATGGTGAATCAGTTGTGATGAGAGGTTTAAAAAAACAATTCAAGGAAGAAGGTAAGTTGTCTGAGATGAGCTGATTATTTGAAGATGTACGGAGAATAAGATAGTAGATAAACTTCTCAAAATAAGCTTGACTTAGTGGCATTTTATTTATCTTTTTCTTGAAGTTGGATAACCAATTAAAGTAAAAGAGAGGGGGAGAGATGGATCAAAATTCTAAATGAATAGAGTACAAAATAAATCTGATGCGAAAATTTGAATTTCAATTTAGCAGTCTCCTATGAAGATAAAATCACCATTTGAATTAAGCAAATTATTGGCAAAGGGACACCACACGACTAAATGGTGAATCATTTTTCTTCATATTTCAGTTTCTCACAAATGTATACTATAAATCATTAAAAAAAAAAGAAATAAGAGCATTACTATATACCACATAATTTTTTTAGGGTAACTAGAGTACTCACTGAAAAATGTTGGGTCTTACATCATCTCCTCCTTAAGAAAATTTTTATCCTCTAAGATTGTTAGAATCATACTTGAAAGAGGTTTGGATAATGAGATTGATCTATTTATCCCATTCCCAAGTGCCTTTTTCTATATGATGGTTTATCTAGAGTACCTTGACAAAAGGATCCTCCTTGGTGTGTAACACTTGCATCTTTCCAGAAGTTAGATCTCCACGTAAATGGAAAAGCTCATAATTTAGAATGTGCGGAGGTTCAACGTACTTTCACAACATTGATGCATGAAACACATCATATATTCCTGCCAAAGTTGAGGGTAGAGCTACACAATAGGTGACAATCCCGATACGTTCTAAGACCTCAAATGGACCCATAAAGTGAGAGCTAAGCTTTCATTTCTTTTCGAGTTTCCTTTCATAGGGACAATCTCAATAAACACCATGTCATCAACTTAAAATTTCAAGTACTTTAATGTTAACATAAATTTTCTAATGAGAATAGTTTGATTCTTTCTCAAGTTTTTACCAATGTGTTATTCGATTGTTGACTAGTTCTAGACTTCACAACTACATTTCACCAGTTTCATCCCAATGAATAGGTGATCGACACCTTCATCTGAATAAAACTTCAAATGATTCCTAGTTGTTACCTGATAACTAATTTTGTAAGAAAACTCAAGATGAAAATGATTTCTTCAACTATCTTCGAAATTCATAATACAAGCCTCGATCATGCCTTTCAATTGTATGAATGGTCTTTTCATATTGTCTATATGTTTGAGGGTCAAATGTTGTACTAAAACTAAGCGGAATACATAATGCTTCCAAAAAATTAAATGTAATCTTAAAAGGGAATCTTGGATCAAAATAAGTTAAAATTGATACAGGTATGCCAAGTAGTCTAACAACCTCCTCTAGCATACAACCATTCCCAATCTTTTACGACCTAGTAGAAAGTGATCAGACTTAGTTCAACCGATCGATTATAACTAGATCAAAATCAAATTCCTTCACATTATTTTGTAATATTGATACAAAATCCATCAAAATATGATCTCATATCCATTATGAGATTGTCAAATGTTGTAAGGGATTGGAAGGGTGCTGTCGTTCAGCCTCCACATGTTAGCAAGTAAGGCATTGTTTCATTAATTTTGCCACACACACTTCATATTTTTCCTCCAAAAGTGCTCATCGCTAATCCTGGTGGATTTTTTACTACCCCAAAGGATCCAATAAAGAATGATGTGTGCTTTTAAGAGAATTTCTCTCCACCACTCAATCTCAGGTACAACAACTCTATTGTTGAACTAAAACACATCATCTCATAAAACTTACAAGTTCTTCTATTTCTTGTATCCCAATTCTGATATGACCTTTACTAATGTGGCATCATTATTAAGTTGGGCGTCACGGATGCTATCTTGGAGTATAGGTTACACCATCATTTGAGCAAGTTTAGTTAAGGCATTCTAGACCAAGATCTCTATTCAAATCTCTCTAGATCATTTAAATTGATTGATGTGTAGAAATGAGGGCTCTCCTACTAAATGTATATGCTACCTCATTAACTTTAGCAGGATGGCAATTAATTACACAGTCCTAATTATTAACAAGTTCCAACCACCTACGCTGCCTCATATTAAGCACATTTTTGAGTGAAAAGATGCATCAAACTCTTATAATTTGTGTAGATTTTGACTCTTGTCCTATAAAGATAATGGTGTCAAATCTCAAAGCAATAACTACAATTGTGAGTTCCAAATCCTGGGTTGAGTAGTTTTGTTCATAATCTTTCAACTACCAAGAAGCATAGGCTATAACCTTCCTGTGTTGCATCAATACATAACCTAGGCCTACACATAAAACATTACTATAGATAACTACCCAATACTCCTAGAGGGAACATTAAGAATTGGAGCTGACATAACCTAGTTTGAGTTCCTAAAAACTTTTTTTTCACACTTCCGACAAAAGGTACCATGTATTCCTCCTTGTCAATTCTCCATAATCAATCTAAAGCCTCGTGGATCTATATTTCTTCCTAAGGAAAATTCTTGTACTCTCAAGGAGAACCAATAGGTGGATGACTACCTTGTCCAATGATTTTTTGTCCAATAATTTTTATAGTTGCTCCTCAGTATTTTCACCAGATGATATGGAGCCTTTGAACTAAGAGTAGTTCCAAGAACTACTTCAATATTCAATCTCACTTTTCTATTCAGTGGAAACTTGATGAATCTTAAGAAAAACTTTAGAAAATTCTTTAACCACTTTCACAACTTCAATCAATAACTTTTCCTTTCACATGTCCAACACACTCGCCAAGTAACTCCGACCTTCACATTATCCAATAGTTTGTTTAACTCATGACTGAGAAATGATGTAGGTAACGATATAGATTCAAATCCTTAAACTTAACTATCGACTTAACAGAAGGTTTTAATAACATTCCCCGTTTGTGCCATAAAATTTTGGCACAGTTAAAAGCTAGCCAATTCATGCCAAGAGTAACAATAAAATAATCACTTAAAAGAAAAAGTAAGAGTAGCATCCAAAATTCTATCAACACTACCAATAGAACGAGACTAACCGTATACTACAAATTGATCCTAACACTAAACATGTACTATCTTCAGAAAGTATCTTCTTTTGGATCTTCGTCTCAGTCATCATCAAGATTTCATTAATTACTGGTGAATTTTGTCCATCATGAACATTGGTTTCACGACCTAGTGAAAAAGTTCAAATGACAAATGCTCTAAGTTTTCCTTGTTAAAAAAAGAACTAAATGCATTGGCTAATCATCTTCATTTCAATGACATCGGTAAGGGGTCTAGTCCCCACTCCAAGAGGAACATCATATAAGGTGAAACGTAACTGCATGCTCTCCTCTTTAAAACACATGTGTCGTCTAATTTGGTAATAGAGAATATTGAACCCCATCATGAAGGAGGTAGTATAAAAGGAGATTTTCAAGTGGCTTGATGCTGGAGTCATTTACCCCATCTCAGATAGTTCTTGGGTAAGTCCAATTCAGTGTGTACTTAAGAAAGGAGGAGTGACATTAGTTGCCAATGAACAAAATGAATTGATACCCACTCGAACGGTCACATGCTGTAGGGTATGTATGGATTACAGGAAGTTGAACACCAACCCCGATGAACAAGTCTCCTAACATACTTCTCAAGTACAAAGATAGAGGTATAATGACTGCTATTGATTCAACATTTATGTTTTCTATATCTTAAAATTTCAATTCAAAGATGTTTAATCAATCTATTTCTATTTAAAAATTAACACATAGATCATTAAAGAGGGTCACAAACCGTACAAACATTTAACAGAGGAAACAATATCAAAATCCTAATTTATGGCATGGACTCCTAAAATTCATAAAAATTTCCATAAAAGAATTATCCATAGACTCCAAAAATTCAGAAAAAGCTCCATAAAAGCATTTTAGCGTTGGAATTGTTTATGCTTTGATACCAACAGTAACGAATAGAGAATTTTACTAAGATTTTCTTAGTTATTTTAAACAAAAGCTCACTGAAACTAGGTCAATTTTTTTAGCATAAAATTAAGATTGCAAATAAAATCTTAAACATGACTTTATTCAATTAAAATCATTTTGAAGTATTGTTTAACAATGATTCAAAATTAAGTCATTAATTATCGAACAAAAGAATTTTAAAGAAAAGTGACGCAGTTTAAGGAAAGAAAATAAACTTCAAATGTTTTCCTAGAAAACTTATTGACTATCGTCCCACTCCAGAGACTATAAACTTCATCCATAATGAACAAATCCTCATCATCTGAAAATTTTAAAATAAAATGGTGTGTGTATAAAGATATACTCAGTAATCAAAACTATATATACATAACATCACTACAATTACAATCACATATAATACATACCGTTTGTGGTTTCGAGCTCCAATGAAGCTGGCCAACGAACTTTATGAGAAATATATGAATGTTCTGAATGAATGATATGTATTGTATATCATACTCAGTAAGAAAGATTTAAAAGTCTACACAAAGTAGATCGAATTGGGATTTAAAGCCTAAACCCTAAAAGTATATTTCTCATGATATACTATCCTGAGCAAGGTTCTTTCATTAAAGAGAAAGAAACAAGAAGGTGGAACCCGTTGCAAAAAATGTCTTCCCACAAGACTAACCAGAGCATATACATAGACCCTCTGCTGAAGGATGAGATAAACGAAGATCTTTTCTGAAGAATAAGGAAAATAGAACATAGTTGGTAGGTACGTGACCCTAATGGCACAAAGTGTCTTTTTTATATAACTATGCGATAATTTTTTTTTATCTTATAACATATAATCCCTTCAAAAATACAAATTCACACATTACAACGTCATCACAGAGTAAATTAAAGAAACATAAGCAAAACATCACAAAACAACAACCTTCACAGGGAAGCCGATCGTAGTTTCATTATGAAATTTTAAGGAATACAAAACACACAGTTAGAGTTTGTTTTATTAGGAAAATATTAAACATTTCATCCTCTATTAGAAAAAATAGCTTTTCAAAAAAATATGTTTGCACTTCTAAAAAGGTTAAAATGGTGTTTCTATGATACTTAAACATGACTTTCATAAAAAGTATATAATTCCAGGGTTATATCAAATAAAAAAATTCTCGATAGCACTTACCAAATCAAACGTTTATTTTGTTGAAGAAAGAGCATAGTTTCAAAAAACTTCAACTTTGATTAGTCACAAAGAAACTCACGTCATGATCGATTGTCAGCAATGGCAAATGAATCATTCTAAGAAAACCGAGGAGAAAGGAGTCTTAGTTTTTAAGTAAAGAAGATGTCTTTCAGAAAATAATCAAAGATGGTGAATTGGTGGTTCAGTGGAGAGATTCAAAGAAACAATTCAAGAAAGAAAGAAAATTGTCTCAGATGAGTTGATGATTTGAAAATGTATAGAGAATAAGATAGAAGATAAACTTCTCAAAGATGGTGAATTGTTCTTGAGATGCTTAGTGCGAGATACAAATATCTTATGAATATTTATGATCCTTAGAACTTTAAATCTCTTTTGTAGATTTCTTTTGGTTTTTCCCTTGCATAACCATTAAACGGACAACCTATGAGGAGATTTTTTCCCCTTAGATGTATATATTTTTGGAAAAATTTCTTGTAATCTTTCTTAATGAAAGTTAGGGTTTTTATGATGTAAAAGCCTTAATCAAATAGAGAGTCAAAGTTTGCAAAAGAGGAGTCAAAGAGCGAACGATGAACGGATCCAACGGCTACACAAAGCGCAACTACTATACAGCAAGGCAGTAGCGTCAACACCACCATCCTTTAGTACCATGTCATGCTACTTCCTTATGATAGTAGTTGGTCGCTGCATGAGCAGCAGCTAACAGCTGCTTGAGCAACGAAGGCTGCAGGTCGTGATTATTGGGATTGTTCCTTTAAAGCACGTGTATTTAATGTTTTACCGAGACATTTGTTTTAATTATAATAAATGATTATTCTTATATTACATGTAACACATTCTTATAAAAGGTCCACAAGTATGTATTACTTGGTTTATGGGTCCAATGAAGTTTAGCTCATAGGAATAAAGTTTTTAACCATAGATAAAATTATATTAACCTAAAATTACTAACTAATTGAAGTAGGTTATTAAAGATTAGATTGACTAATTATATAATAACATTGAGTAACTGATGGTAATAAAAACTAACGTCTTAAAATTCAACTGAGAGCATGATTCCTAATTGAAACTCATGATATCCATTATTGGATCATATTAAGTTGCTAGGTACCTTGTATTCAATCTTGGAAGATACCTAAAGGAGGGTATTTGAACCATAAGATGTTATAAGTATAATCTTCGTAATGATCACCTTGATAAGTGTATAATTGAGATTGATCTACATATATAAGCAGAAGTTATCCACTTAGCACAAGTTTGATGGTGAAATAATTGTGTACAATTGACTCATTTCTGTAGCATCCTGCCTAAGAGATTCTTATTATTTATTTTGAGAGACCGAAGCATAACATGAGTTGATTACTGAAAATTAATATCAAATTTATGGAGTACTAGGTATTAATATCAAATTTATGGAGTACTAGGTATTAATATCAAATTAGTAATTAATTAGATTAGAATCATTGGATTATCGTACCTAACTTTTAAATGTGCGTCCTACCTAAGCGTGCATATATTTATGAGAGTTGCAATATTATTGTATACTATCCCATGATTTTTGAGTTTCTATTTTATGTTTTTAATACGTATGCTTAAATTAGAATGTGCAAGTAATGGTTCAAATTTTTATCATTTTTCAGTAATTAAAATATCTTCCATGAGCTTATTAGTATCGATATTTAAGGAAACAAACTTGATGAGACAAATTTTGTTAGTTGGAAGAGTAGTCATGATGTTATCTTATCTGTTGAGGGAAATATATTTGTTCTTACAGAGTCTTGTCCTCTAGCCCCCACTGAACTTTCCCCTAGGAGACAAAAGCACATTGCGGCCCTGAGGTATGCCCCTCAATTTTGTGTAGCTTGTCCGAATTAATATACTTATCTATACAAAAAAATCAAATATGAGTTTTATTGGTAGAGATTTTTAATTATTTAGCTAAGTAGTTTTATTCGTACAATCCCCAAGCTAGCTTATAGGTACCTAGTAGTCAACTATTAGGTCTTATTTTAGTGACAAAAATTATTAATTTAATTATTTCAATTAACGATATAAATATTCAGCTAGGAATGATCTCTCAATCCTAATCGTTTGATGTTACTATTGATAGGATGCTTCTCTTAGTCTACGGTTAAGTCTGTCAACACCAATAGTTGAAAGAAGATGCAACTAGAGAACCCCTTCTCTAGCTAAAATTTGAGAGAGAGAAAAGAGATATATTTTCTTGTTCTTGAGTGTCCACAATGTCGTGATTTGACAGTTCAAGGAAAATCAAGGGAGACGGCAAGGTATCGATACTCATATGATTCAATCACACAAGTGTTTGACTATGACTTTGCATGGCGGTGTGGATAGGATAAGAAGGCACGACTTCCTGATATTTCACACAGATCTAGGTGATGCACTATGGTCGAGGTTTAGATCTTGAATTGGAAAATAAGGAAACGATTAAGCATAGGCTTGATTGTCTAATTTATAAATAACAAATGAGGACAATTTTCACTGTTAAATTCCGTCAATTGGTATTGGAGCGCCAATTATGTATTTGTTGGATTCCATTCGCTACAAAGAATACTATGTGCATAATTTCATTCATAGGACTCTAACTCTTTGCAATATTATTTTTATTGGTTTAATCACCCTTGCATAACCGATAGATATTTACGTGTAATATTTTATGTTATGTAATTAGAGAGACAACCTCCGAAGAGGTTGTTTTTCCCATATATTTGTATTTAATTTTTGTAGATTTCTTGTAAGCTTTTTTAAGGAAAGTTATGATTTTTTATGATGTAAAAGTTTGAATCAAAAGGAGAACCAAAGTATGCGAAAATGAGAGTTCGGACTCAGGACGTGGGAGGCACGTATTTGATGCAGCAACTGCTACATGCGACCGCAATAGATGTTGATAGTTACGTTGCTATTGGTGCAACAATATGTGGCTTGATAGTTACAACAACGTTATTTTGATCATTATTTCTTATCCAATATTGGAATGCATTGATACGAAAACATCTGGAAATATAACGCAAAGACCAATCATTTTATAATTCAAGAAGGAGATCAAATTCAGACATTTTCCAGGTCAAATTTAGCTCTAAATCAACGTGATAGTGAGCGGTCAAATTGATTAGTTTTTCGTGGCTCAGTTTACTTGGTGATTCAATGGGTCATGGTAGCAAGGGTTTACAGAAAATGCGTTATTTTTTCAAAAACTCAATTGATCAAAGCTTCTCCCTTCAAGTAACTAGGGTTTTAAAGGAATGAGAGAGGAGGGAATTTTCGCGCAAAGGGAAGAGGAATAGGGTTGCCGCCCAATAGAAGGAATCAAGAAAAAAAATAGGGCAAAATAATCATAACAACCCTTTAAATATCAAACATCAATTAGGTTTAGATAAGATAAGATGATAACACAAAATATTGTAAAATCAGCTATTTAAATTTGAAAATCAAATTTGAATGAGATAGAACTAACTCAAAACAATATTAAAGCAAAGGAAATTTTCGGTCAACATAGTTTCAAATCAAACATTTTAAACTTTGAAAATAAAATGACAAAAATGAAAGTCAAAGAGTCCAAACAAAATAGAACTCAAAACTATGTCAAAGATTTACATAATTTCCCCTAAGAGAATGAACATGGCCGGCCACATAAGAGAGTGGAAGACAAATAATAAAATCCTAAAATAAAAAATTATAATCATAAAAATCAACCAACATAAAGATAATTCCCAAACATACTACAACTCTTATAGCAAAAAATTACTCTTAATCACATGCACATAACATAAAAATGCAATGCATACATCAAATTAAAGTAAAATACTTGTGTGTGTGGGGGGGGGACGACCAAAATGCCTCTAACCTTAGATAAGCCAAAAAAATAGGGGTGTTATATCCTCTCTTCCTTATAAAACTTTTTCGTCCCCAAAAATTACCAGAGACAAAGATCTTAGAAAAGATCAGGATAATGTGTTCGAAGTTCATCCTCTCGTTTCCAAATGGCTTCTTCTACTTGTGGTCTTTCCAAAGTACCTTGACTAAAGGAATTTCTTTTGTATGTAAAACTTGTGTCTTTCTATCTAAGATCTGAATTAGAATTTCTTTGTACGATTGATCTTCCTGTAATTTTAGTGGCTCATAATTCAGGATGTGTGACGGGTCAGAAATCTACTTCCATAACATAGCACATGAAACACATCATGTACTCCTTCCAAAGCTGGAGGTAAGGTTACACGATATGCGAACTTTAATTCGCTCCATGATCTCGAAATGTCCTATGAAATGATGACTAAGCTTACCTTTCTTTCCAAATCTCGTAACTCCTTTGACTGGTGCAATCCTGATAAACATCATGTCCCCAACTGTAAATTCTAGGTTTTTCTTACGTACATCCACAAACAATTCTGATGACTCTGAGTGGTTTGGATCCTTTTCCAAATCTTACCAATATCTTCATTTGCTTGTTGGACCATTTCTGGACTAAGCAACCTCCTATCACCAACTTTTTCCCAATGAATTGGTGATCGACATTTTCTTTCATATAATGCTTTGAACGACGCCATCCCAGTTTTTGCTTGATAACTTTTATTGTCTGAGAACTCAATTAGTGACAACTTGTCACTCCAGTTCCCTTGAAAGTCCAACACACATGCCCGTAGCATATCATCGAGGGTTTAGATGGTCCGCTATGTTTGTCCATCCATTTTAGGGTGAAAAGTCGTGCTAAAGTTAAGTTGGGTACCCAAAGCCTCTTGAAGACTTTGCCAAAATATGGAAGTGAAATTTGGATCACGGTCTGATACTATAGATATCGGTACCCTATGGAGTCAAAAAATCTCTTTACTGTATAACTTGGCCTGATCTTCTCCTGAGAAAGTCACTCATACCGGTAGAAAATGAGCAAACTTAGTCAAACAATCGACTATAACCCAAATGGAATCAAAACCTCTTGTAGTATTTGGTAAACCCACTACAAAATCCGTCAACATATACTCTTATTTCCATTATAGGATCTCGACGTTGGCGTTCAGCCTTAACTTGTTGACAAACAAGACATTTCTCCACAAACTTTGCCACATCGATATATACCAAAAATGCTTGCGTAGGTCTTGATACATCTTTGTACTACCCGGGTGAATCGAATAGGGAATAGAGTGGAATTCTACAAGAATCTCTCTTTTTAACTCCTCATTAAGAGGTACAACAACTCTATTATTGAACTCGAGTACTCCATCTCAAGAATAAGAAACATTTCCTTGTGGTGCTCCCAATCTCTAATGTAATCTATATTAAGAATGGGTCCTCATTTTGTGCGTCATGTATCCTATCTCGTAGTGTAGGTAGCATCGTCAGTTGATCCAACATAGCTGAAGTATTCTGAACCAAATTTTCCAACCCTAAACTTTCTAAATTCTCTTGGATGAATTTCTAAGTGGAAAAGTTAGCTCCTAAAGACCCTGATTTCCTACTTAATGCATCTGCTACCATGTTTACCTTTCTAGGGTGATAGTTAATCACACAGTCATAATCCTTAACAAACTCTAGACATCTACGCTGGCTCATATTAAGCTCCTTCTACGTGAAAAATTACTTCCAACTCTTATGATTCGTGTAGATCTCAGTTGAAATGAAAATCTGTAAAAGACTCAGTTGAGATTGATGTTGGTTTTGTATATGTTGGCGATTTGGTTGAGATTAGTTAAAAATTAGGTTGAGATTTGGTTGAAATTTGATGAGTTTTCTACTTTTCTTTACATCTTATGGTCCGGTTTGATTTTTTGTTATTTTTGAGCGGTTCGGTTCGGCTCGATTTTTGAAGATTGAGTGGTTCGGTTGTTAATGGTGTAAAATGGTATGTTCGGCTCACTCCTTAAACCGAGCCGAACAGAACCACTTACACCCCTAATATTGACTATTATTAAGTAATTTTCTTGTTGTTATTTTGTTGATGAATTTTATTTCCTCATAAAGATAAAAGAAGATTTGAACTACTAATTTTAATATTAAATTATATACTTTTTCAATTATTTGAAATAATTTGATCTATTTAAACCAATTTATTTCTGATTTTTTTACAACTCATATATTTTTATTAGTTGAAATAATAAATATGATTATGGTAGAGAGAATATCATGAGACGTTCAATTCAAAATTTCATATAATAGTCATGACATTTGTAAAAAGATGTTTTCCCCTCCTAGTCCCATTTATATATAATATAGACCTAAGAAAGGGTAAAAACATATTTAAAGTATTAATTTCAATATCAAATTATTCATTTATATAAGTTTTTTACAAAATTCGATCTATTTAAACTAATTTATCTCTCAATTTTTCATAATATATATTGTTAACAATTGACATGATAAATGTGATTTTGGTGGAGAGAGTACTAAAATACTTATCAATTTGGAATTTAATGTAATAGTAAGGGCAATTTGTGTCTAAAAATATTTCTCCACACTCCTAACTCTTTTATTCTTAACTCTCTCATTTACATTAGAAGTAAAACTCCTAATTGTAAGTTTCATTATTATATGTTTCTCTTATGTTGCCTATAAAATGAAGATATTGCCCATGAATAAAATCAAGAGAAACAATTGGTCTCCTCCTCCTCCTCCTCCTCCTCCTCCTCCTCCTCCTTCTTTATTTAATGCTATTTTATTTCTTGCATTCTTGATTCATCTTATCTTTTATAACACGTTATTAGCACGAAACTTTAACCACACTTTGTTGTTAAGGTGAAAATTTAATTGTGGACTATTATGTTATGTTTTAATATTTTCTCAAATCTTAGTTAACAATCTTGTTTGATTTTATATTTGCTAATTGATTCGAATCTTAGATAATAAACTTGTTTTTATTTTATGCATGGTAATTGTATATACATTATAACAGGTAGTTATAAGTAGTATTTATCTAGAATTAGTTGCTAATGAGATGTTGTTACTTCTTTGTGTTCTTACGTAACATATTCTAATTTATGTTTAAATGACAATTGGGAAATTACTATAAAATAGATTTTTAATATAATTTTATCTAATAAAATATAGTTTGTTAATTTCATTTCCAATTAAATTGTTTAACATGTTCTTTTATCAATTGATAGATAATTTTCATATTCAAGATATAAAATAATATTAGTTTTTCTTAAATTTAGTGTAACTTATTAATGACACATGAGATAATATCTTACAATATTTTTTATGATAGTGGTACAAGTTATGGGATATTTATAAAAGAATATAATATTGAATATTAGAGAAAACTCCAAATTAAATATTTTTATGGCATATGTTTATGTTGTTATTCATATGTTGTTCTTAAAATGAATGTTTGTGTAAATGAGAATTGATTGTCCATTCGGGGACATCCGATAAAATAAGAATTGATTTACGATATCATTTTAATATTTGTTACTATATTTAAATTTATTCATTTATAATTTTTCCTAATAATCATCTAATATTATATTTTAATGTATTATAGCATTAATTTTCTATCTATTTATTCTAACTACGCTATTATTTTGTCATGCAATTATTAGAGATCTAGAAATGTCAAATTTTATAAAACTCGAGTTCATTGCTATTGACATTTCGAGTAAAAATTATTTATCATAGACTCTTGATGTGGAAATTCACCTTGATGCCATGAACTTGGAATATATAATTAAATAAGGAAATCAAGCATCCATGCAGGATATCTCACGCATTTCACATAATTGCTTGATATCATCTTTATCACAAAATGTTCTAGCATTATCATAACTAAAAATGACTCTCTCATATCGATTGTAATGGCCTCATCCGCTCCCATCTTCTCGGCCATTGTGTATCGATACTTTTAGGACTCATGGAAGGTTTACATGCAATGGGTTTTGAGTAATAGGCTCTATACGATATTTCTTCGTTAGAGATTTGTCCTGAATACAAAGCTAATTTAGTGTTTCACACAAGATCATTACAACTTTTAAATAACTAATAAATATAAAAATCATATTACCTCTATAACTGTGACTAGGTGTTCAAGCCAGGACATATGACACCCCAGAGCCTAACTCACAGTCTACAGCTCATTCTGAACTAGGATATGTAAAAGGGCATCATCAATCATGACTAAATCAATTGACACACATACTTTCCCTTCTCCTACTAGAACATCATTACTTGTTGTGTCAATAATTATGCCATATGCGACAACCTCATCATCAATATCCACTACCAACTTGCACGCAATTTTTTAAAATAGTTTAAAACATTATGAGTATGCGTACGTATAAATATTATTTACTAAAAAAATCAATCAAGTTTATAACTTATTGAAAATACATTTACAACTTTCCTCTAAATCATAGAAAGCCCATCCTAGCATTTGGGGCAGCTCGTCTTATCTGATGCATGAGTTATTTTAGAATCACTTTTAAGTGTCTCTTGCTCCAACTCCTTAGATTTGGCACTCCACTTTAAATTCTCCTCATTCACAACTTGATCACGGACTTGAGTCAATTTCTGCTCAATTCCCCCTTCGAGTTGTGTCGAGAAAGTTTAAAATATCTGGTTGGGGTCACAAAATGGCCCAAACCCCTTATCCGACCACCATCTTCGGGATTACCTAAAACTATGGTGAGAATGTTCTAGGTATCGGAAGTAGGCACCCATTTCTCCTCAAGTTCATCCTACAATTAAAACACATATAATTAAACTAAAATAATTATATTAAATTCAAACTAATTAAATAAAATGAACTAAACACACTTATAATTTTTTCGCCTTTCTTCAATGGCCTCATCCTTGAATCTTCCTTTTTTATCGATACGGGCACACTTCGACAATGTTGCCCGATTTATTGGCTCGTCAGTACCTTTTTCTTTTTGCTTTCATGACGGTTAGTAGTAATTAAAGATATAGTAATTTGCAAATAAATATTAAGTTCTGAAGAGGTTTAATAATCCTTACCAACATTTCCTCCAATCTTGCGTATCCCATACGAGATATTTTATGGTTATATTTATTTTGCGTTGATTCAATTATTTTTGTTCCCTTAATTTCTATAGCTGAATAATTAATAGTAACTATGCCAAAATTTATAGTTAAAAAATGAACGTGAAATTAAACGCAAAGTAAAGGATTTTACCAAACATTCTAGAGTAAGATGAGATTTCACAAAGTCATCCCAATGCAGTTGCTCGACAAAGTTATACTTGACTGGTGATTGCCTTAACTTTTCGGGGTTGTCCAAATAAGGGAAATTTTTTTTTGAATGAGACTATACTTAAATTTACACCATAGTTCGTCAGCATTCATCAAGATATTCCCCCTTGAGTGCTGGATCTATCACATATTGAGTCAACACTAAAAGTAATTAATAAAGATTTATAAAGCTTTAATTTGAATCGTGAATAACAACTAAAAATAATTTATTAAAATGTGAAAATACCTCAATAGCTTCGTACACCTTCTCTTTCACCTCTTTTGAAACATGGCGGTCTCAATCCCTGTAAGTTATTGAAACAAATGAACATACACAACTTCCAATAAAGCTTTTAAATTTGGGAACATTCTCACCTACAGGTTGTCCCTTAATATTTGCACTGATAATTTTTTTTCAAAATTCCTTCTATCAGCTTTCAAGGAAGTGAGATAAGTTGGTCATCTTTTCCCTCTTCTTTTCATCGTACTAGTCGTCATATCTATATTCAATCTATCTAAGTTATTGATATTCATATTATCATCACTCGAGTTTCTCTATCCATATTTACAAGTTACAGAATTGCATAACATATTAATTATTCATTCAAGTACACATGAGACAGGAAAAAGAGTAAAATAATAGACCACATAACCCAATTGGGTAAAGAATGAATTAATTAATCAAAGGTGCACCTACGATATGAAATATTGATCATCAAGTTCATAGTCATTTCATATAACTCAAAAGGAAATTCATATAGGAAGTACCAAAAACATTGTGTAATCCAAAAAACCCCCAAGAAAACTCATTTGGATTTCTCAAGTCCATAGTAAATTCATATAACCTAACAAATTTAAGTAAACAAAACCATGGAACAAATGTCAAACAATGGCAGAAATAATGCAAAGATCATGGCAAAATTATCAAACAATGGCAGAAATAATATGGTAAAAATATCAAACAATGGCACAAATACATCAATGGCAACCATGCTACAACTAAGAATATGGCCTGGGGGATGAACTAATGCAAAAGAAGACAATGGCATAATAATATGGCAAAAATATCAAAGATTCAGCAAAAATAACAAAGAAATAAGAAAATCAAAGAAACAGTGCCATGGTATCAAACGGTGGCAGAAAGGGCGTGCGACTGAGGGCATACGTGAAAATGATGAAGATGACGGTGGTAGAGACAAGGCGACGATGACATAGAGGAGATGATGGTGGACATAAAAATACGAGGCTGGACGCAAAACTACAATGGTGGAAGGAGGTAAGAATCGTGGCACTACAAGATAAAGATGGTGGGGGTAACAGCTTCGGATATAGGGCAGGGGAGAAGATGAATTAAAAGTTTCTAGGGTTTTAAAATATAAAGTCACCGAGCACGACGGGGTATCGAGATACCGTGGTGCTTGTCCCTAAAAAAATGACGGGCCTCGAAACCCCGTCGTGTGTTGTAGCAACTTACTTACGACGGGGTCTTGGGACCCCGTCGTATTGTTCTAATTAAAGAACAAAATGGTGGGGTCTTGAGACCCAGTCGTGCTTGTCACTAAAAAAATGACGGGGTCTCGAGACCCTGTCGTGTGTTGTAGCAACTTACTTACGACGGGGTCCCAAGACCCCATCGTATTTTTCTAATTAAAGAACAAAATGATGGGGTCTCGAGACGCTTCGTGTCTTTCACTGTCTCACTTACGACGGGGTCACTAGAACCCATCTTTTTGTTCTTTAATTGAGTACAAAATGACCGGGTCACTAGACCCTGTCATGTTAGTTATGACGAGGCTTCAAAGCCCCAGCATTTTCGTGTTTCATATTGTTTAAAATGATGGGGTCACTAGAGTGTAAAGGATAGATATGACCATCAGAAACAGTAATACTTCTAACGGCTCGTTATGACTGGATGCACCTGAGGTTGCAAGATTACAAATCATTAGTGAATATAACTCATCATTATTCAGAATAAGCTCACAATTAACATTTTGTGGAGAAATTGTCACTGAAAATAATATGTTAGAGAAAATATATTCTACGTGTCATGCCTTGAATGTGCTCTTGCAGCAGCAACATCGAGAGCATGGATTTAAGAAATTAGTCTCTTGCTTACTTGTTGTTGAGAAAAATAATGAGCTTTTAATGAAAACCATCAATCTCGCCCAACTTTCTCAACATCATTCCCAGAAGTGAATGTCACATCATTTAGTAATCGTGGGTGTGGGCGTGGACGTGCTCGTGGTCGAAGTAATCGACACCGTGGTGGTCATAATCATAATAGTAAATCATATGGTTATCAAAATAAGAAAACGACACTATATCACCAGATAGATGAAAACCATAGAAAAGGAAAGGGAGCATAATAAGCATTCCAAAAATTATGAAGAAGTTTGTTATAGGTCTAGCATGAAAGGTCATTAGTCGCTTATCTTCCACACACCTAAGCATTTTACTGATCTATATCAAGCTTCTATGAAGGAAAAAGGGAAAGAGATTGAAATGAATTTACTGATCATAATAATTCAATTGGCATGACCCACTTAGATGTTTCTGACTTTCTCGAGCAATCTACAGAGAATGTAGATAATGTTATTAATCATGCACACATTGTTTAAGTTTACATTTCTTTATGTATTTTGATGTCTCTTTAACTACTTTCAATAACAAGACTATAAAAATTATTTTGTAGTTTCTTCATAAGTAAAAGTTTATTATTTCCTTTGTTAATGAATAAATATAACTTTTATAGATAACTAGATGGAGTGTGGTTATCATATTGAGACAATTGATGAAAATAATATGGAGTATTTTATGCATTTCTTCATATGGCTCAGGTGAGAAGAAATATTGGAGAAGCTTTCATCTTTGTCCTCCAGGTTATATTATGCAATTATAAGCTCAATTGAGTTAACTAATGTGATGAACCATAAGCTCACTATCCCAAAGACATTTATTCTTTGGCATGATTGATTAGGCCATCATGGATCCATAATGAAGAGAAGAATTATAAAAATTTCACATGGACATCCACTAAAGAACTAGCAGATTCTTTTATCCAGTGATTTTCAATGCAAAGCTTGCTCTGAAGGCAAGTTGATTATCAAACCATCTTTAACTAAACTTGTAACAGAATCTCCTAGATTTTTACAGCATATTCAAGGAGATATTTGTGGACATATACATCCACATGTGGTCCATTTCAGTATTTTATGGTGCTAATGGATGCATCTACATGTTGGTCACATGTAAGTCTTATTCCCACTTGTAATGTAGCTTTTGCTAGAATATTGGCTCAAATAATTCGATTACGAGTACAATTTCCTAATTATACAATTAAGACGATTCATCTTGATAATGTTGATGAATTTACATCAAAAGAATTTGATGATTATTGCATGTCAATTGAAATTGATGTTGAACACTTCGTTGCCCATACTCATACTCAAAATGGTTTAGCAGAATCATTGATTAAATGATTACAATTAATTGCTAGACCATTACTAATGAGATCAAAATTACCTTTTTTTTTGGGGACATCCTATACATGATGCATGATGCATCATTGGTACGTGTAAGGCCCATTGCTTACATACTGCAATCCCCGTTACAACTTGTCTCAAGACAGGAACCAAATATTTCTCATCTAAGGACTTTTAGTTGTGCTTTATATGTTCCAATTTCCCCACCCTAGCATACAAAAATGGGTCCTTAGAGACAGCTTGGGATTTATATTGGCTTTGAATCTCCCTCAATAATTAAATATCTAGAATCACTGACGGGCGATATGTTTACAACAAGATTTTCTAATTGTCATTTTGATGAGATTATGTATTCAGAATTAGGGGAAGAGAAGTCACAACTAGAGAATAAATATTAAATTTCTTGGAATGCTTTATCCTTGTCTCATCTAGATCCTCGTACAAATCAATGTGAGTTGGAAGTTCAAAAGATTATTTATTTGCACAATATTACAAATAAATTACCTAATGAATTTGTTGATACAAATAAAGTGATAAAATCACACATACCAGCTGCAAATGCTCCAACGCAGATTGACATCCCAGTAGGACAAGTTGTTAGATCAAAAGATAAAATGCCCTAGAAGAAAAAAGGGTAAAGAAATAATGAATGAGGGTGAAGCTCTTGAAGATGCCACTCTAAATAAAATAAATGACATGTATGATCAATTGGATGACATAGAATTCGTTTCTCCAGAAGATGAAGTACATTAATTATAATAAGGAGATCTCTATAAATTTTGTCAGTACTGGAAAATGTTTAGATCACAATGAAATCATTGATGAAATATTTATAAATAATGTGGTACTTGATATTCTAAGGATCCTGAAGATCTTGTAAATCTGACGAAGAATGTTGGCAGAGAAAAGATTGGCTAATGCGGAAAGAAGCAATACATGCAGAGCTTGATAGCTTTCACAACGAGAAGTATTTGGACCTGTAGTCCAAAAACCTAAAGGTGTAAAACTAGTTAGATACAAATGGGTATTTGTATGAAAGCGTAACGAGAATAATGAAATTGTTAGATACAAAGCTCATAGCACAAGGTTTCTCACAGAGACCTAGTCTAGATTATGATGAGACCTACTCCCCTATGATAAATGCAATTACCTTCTAATTTTTAATTAGTCTGGCTGTTAGATAAGAATTTAATATGAATCTTATGGATGTGGTAACAACATACTTGTATGGCTCACTTGACAGTTAAATATATATGAAAATCCTAGAAGGATATAAAATGCCTGAAGCATATAATTCAAAATCCCATAACATATGTTCAATTAAATTACCATAATCTTTATATGGTTTGAAAAAGTCTGGGCGTATCTGGTATAATCGCCATAGTGAATACCTTTAGAAAGAAGGTTACGTGAACAATATAATGTGTCCATGTGTTTTCATTAAGAGATCAAAATCAGCATTCGCCATTATTGTTGTGTATGTAGATGATTTAAATCTCATTGGCACCTCTGCAGATCTAGATAAGGCCATAACTTATCTAAAAAGAGATTTTCAAATGGAAGACCTTGGAGACACAAAATTTTCTCTGTGCCTATAAATAAAACATTTATCAGATGGAATATTAATCCATAAATTGGCTTACATAAAAAAGTCTTAAAGCACTTTTTACCGGTCATCGCGGCGTGTGCATGACGGAAACGTGTGGTGTGTGACCATTTTAAAAACTAAATTTTTAATAAAAATTAAATCTTTTATTAAAACAAAATCGTGTAACGCTACGATAATAAAAAAAATTTATCGAAAACTTTTTTTCAATCAGTCAGGTTTCATTATATATTTATATATTAAATCTACAACATACAAGGCTAGGAATCATATTCCTCTTGTAATCTAATCATTCCAACGATCGGCAGACTATGAGATCCACAACAAAAACTTTCAAGTCAATTATCAACGCACTAGGACGTGTGTGGGCATGTAGAATATCACGAAGACACTTTTCTGTCTCTAGATGCACTCAACACATGAGATCTAGAGATTTTACTGAGAATGACTTTTGTGAAATGATTCTCTGAAATAACGTGATAATGATTCTTTTAGAGATTTGATTAACTCTTAATCGTAAAATTACTTTTTCGAGAATTATTTTCTTCTCTCATCTCTTGATCGATGAACTGAATCTTTGATTAACCTGATTGAATATCTTAGGCCATCAAAATAATATCTGTATATTTTTCTTGATAATGGCATATCAAATATTTTGGGATAATTAAAATAATATTTAATTATAAGATTACCAATAGCAGTGGGACACACTACTATTGTGCACAACTGTAGTGTCATGTGGCATTGTAGTGTGCCATGAAGCAGCACAGTGCCTCACAGCACCACTATAGTGTCGTGTGGCACTACAGGTTTGCACAAACACTATTGTAGTGTCACGTGGCACTACATTAGTCAACGGCAATCTCTGATACTTAATCTGTGATTGACACGTGGCATTTACTACGTATTAAATATTTATTTTAATCAAATTAAATATCTAAATATTAGTTCATTCAAAATTAATGAATCTAATTATCTCTATCAACTAAATTATATATTATTTCATAAATAATTGACTTTAGTTTATCTAAATTATTATCTAATAATAATTACACTATCTAATTTTATAAATTAGATATTTTGTTTCACTTATCGATAATTAAAAAAAATCGATAATTATATATATATATATATATTATAATCCAAAAATTATATTAATATATATATATAAATAATTTAATTAATTAATTACACATAATTATCTTATAATTATATATTTGCCCCAGAATAAAAATTTCTTTGCAAGTAGGTCATTTTCTCATGTCCTAAAATATTCATACCATATACTGTGTAGTATAGAGGTGACTTGGGAACTATGGACCTATAATCTTAAACTCCAATAAACCAAATTATTATTTTAACTATATAATTGAATATTCTTATTTATTAATTCTATTATTACTCCACTATAAATATGAAATTGCATTCTTAGAGATTACAGATTGTATTTACAGAGTATTCTCATGTAGTCCATTGATATAATCATTTCACATAGTTCTGTCCTCCAATTATTGGTTCGTAAATTAGAACTGGTCAAAATTATCATTTTGCCCTTTTAATTATCTCTTGATCCTTAAGTACCATTAATCCTCTAGTGAATGGTTAATTTATAATCTCATTATAAATTTGAGCTTAATAACCATTCGTTTCAGAATTAACACTTAAGGGAACCAATATACGATCAGTTAGGAAAGCTTAGATTCTAAATCTTGTAAAATTATGTTCCCAGCCATCCATATCATTGAATCTCCAAAATAAAAGTTACTAGCATGTTTTCCAAAGAAATCTTAACGAGTAAATCAAAAGATCCAATATACATGCATAGAAGTTAATGACTACTCAGGATTCAGACTGATCTACATATGGCCATCGAATTGATGTGTATTAAATCTTTATGATAAACAACACGTTGATAAAGATATTAATTCACATTGGTCCAGTCATATATAATCTAATTATATAAAGCATATTCAGTAAGATGTATATCCATATCAATGATCTGAATCTAGATCACATACATTCATAATACTTAGTGAACCATACTAGGAACCATTCATTAAAGATGTCATACTTGAATATGGTGCTGATAATTTTATTCAGTATCTATCATCTTAATTCTCCTGTACTAATGCAAGACATAGTCTCATTAATGAATATGAAAGTTATAGATATTTATATAAATTATTCAACAATAATTTAAAAGAAAACTTATAAGAAAAATGTAATCCTCATTAAATTTCATACCAAAATGTCAATACACATGCTTTGAGAGCATTACCCTGAACAATCTTCCATTTGTCTTAAAGTAAATATGGCATCTATCTTAACCTCATGTTTTGCACATGATCCCCAAACAACTTCGCAGGAAGTGTCTTATAATGGGTCAGCCAGGCTATGATCCAACATTATCTTCATAACAGTCAAAGCCAGATTATGATCAAATGTTATCATTATAACAGTTAGATCACCTCGATGTATGACCCAGACGTTTAATTTTGACTATCCTTATTAGATTCCTAATTAGTATATCCAGTGAGATTCAGGTCTCCACATGAATAAATAAGCATATAGTTTCTCGTTCTCCTAAATTATTTGAGAAAATGTTTTACTGCAATCCAGTGTTCCAAACCTGGATTCGATTGATAAGACTAAAAATTATCATTGCATAACAGATGTCCGGTCTCGTTCAGAACATGGCATACATGAGACTTCCAACTGCTGAGCATAGGGAACCTTTATCATATCATCTTCCTTCTGAGGTGTCATAGCACATTATTCCTTGGAGAGGACAATTTCATGTCTGTCAGTAGTTGACCTTTCTTATAATTCTCCATAAAGAATTTCACCAGCACCTTATCAATATAAGATGCTTGAGAAAGTGCCAAGAGGTTGTTCTTTCTATCCCTTAAGATTTGGATGTCTAGAACGTAGCTCGCCTCTCCCGAATCATTCATTTGAAATTTCTCCGCTAACCACTTCTTTACCTTTGATAGAGTTTCTACACAATTCTCAATGAGTAGAATATCAACAACATAAAGAATTAGGAAAATCACTATCTTAACTTTGATGTATTTATAAATACAGGCTTCGTTAACATTTTGTTTGAAGCCATAAATCTTTAAAATCACATCAAAAGTAAGATTACAAGATCTAGATGCTTACTTTAATCCATAAATGGATTTAAGCAATTTGCATACTTTCTGATCTTGACCCTTTTGTACTAACCTTTATCGTTGCATCATATAGATGATTTCTTCAAAAGATCCATTAAGAAAAGTTATCTTGACATCCATTTGTCATATCTCATAGTCAAAACTAGCGGCTATGGACAAAAATATGCGAATGGATTTTAGGAAGGCCACAGGGGAGAATGTCTCTTCATAACTGACTCACTCCCTTTGTGTATAGCCTTGGCTACTAATCGTGTCTTGAAAGTCTCTACTTTCCCACATGTACCTCTTTTCTTCTTGAAGATCCATTTACATTCAATGTGTCTGACATCTTAAGGTGGATCTACGAGTTCCCAAACGTATTTTGGAATACATAGATTTAATTTCTTGATTTTTGACATCTTGTCATTTCTCCTTTTCAGGATTATCCATTACTTTTTCATAACATAATGGATCGTCATTATCAGTGTGTGACACTAGGACATATGCTTCTAGTTTGTAGTGAGCTGGTTGTCTCACAACCCTCCCACTACGACATTGCACCAGGGTTTCCTTTGCAGGAACTATGATTTCTTTGGTTTATCATTTATCAGTAGAAATTGAAGGTCGTCTGATCTTATTAGTTGTTAATTCCTCGAGAACTAGTTTGCTATGAGGTTTGTAATTTTGCATATAGTCGTGTTCATGGAAGGTTTCATTTGTCGACATATAAACCTTGTGATCCTGGTGAATATAAAAGTATCCACCTTTAGTCTCTAGAGTACAACCTACGAATATGCATACCTCAGACCTTGCGTCTAACTTTCTTGTCTCAGGTCTAAAAACGTGAGCTGGAGACCCCCATATACGGAAATGACGCAAACTAGGTTTGGAACTATTCCATAACTCTAAAGATGTCTTGCTTACAGACTTAGAGGGCACTACATTCAAAATGTAAGTTGCTGTGTGTAGTACATATTCCCAAAATGTAAGTGACAGTGATGACTAGCTTTACATCGACCTAACCATATCTAATAACGTTCGGTTTCTCTTCTGTGCAACACCATTTTGCTGTGGTGTTCCAGGTGCTGTGAGTTGGAATAAGATTCCACACTCTAGTAAATAATACTTGAATTCTAAATCCAAGTATTCACCCTCTCGATCGGATCGAAGGGTTTTCAATGATTTACCTAGTTGCTTTTCAGCTTCAGCTTTGAAGTCTTTCCATTAAGTATAACCATATCTTGAGTGATCGTCAATAAAAGTGACAAAATTCTCATACCTACCTCTAGTTTATACATTGATCGATCTACACACATCACTATGTACTAGCTCAAGTGGTTCATTGGCTCTTTGGCCCTTTCCTGTTAAAGTTCTTTTGATCATTTTACCCTCTAGACATGATTCACAAACATGAAGAGTTTTAACTTCTAGTTCTCTCAACGCACTATGATTTGTTAACCTGTTTAACCTATCTAGATTAATATGCCTCAACCTAAGATGCTAAAGATATGTGTTATTATTATCGTGAGAAACTCTTTTTCGTTTGTTTTTTTTAGGTTTTGCTACTTTAAATAATTCAGAATCATTTAACGCGCGTTCTGTCAGTTTAAGCATATATAGTCTGTTTATTAATAAAAGAAATTTTGAATAATTGTTCTTGCAAAAATGAAAGAGAAAAATTTCTCGAATCTAGGAATATAATAAACATCATTCAAAACTAAATAATTATATCCAAAAAGTAAACGGACTGTCCCTAATGCTTTAGCTGACAGAAGCGCACCACTGCGAACTCTTAAAATAACATCGCCATCAGCCAGCTCTCTTGACGAATCTAGCATCTGCAAGGAATAACATACATGGTTAGTGGCTCCCGAATCAAGTATCCAGGATGACGAATCATATTCCACTAAGAAAGCTTCAAGTACAAGTAAATCATATTTACCTTTCTTTTTCAGCTCGGAAAGATACTTGTTATAATTTCTCTTCCAATGACTTTCAACCCATAGTGGAAACTTTTTTCTTTGGGCTTGGTGTCTTTCTTGTTCTTCTTGGCTTTTGGCGATGTCTTGGCTTTCTTCCCTTACTTGTTCTTACTCTTACCCTTTCCATGGATCTTCCTCCTCTTGTTACTTTTAACAGTGGAAGAAGCATTTTGCTCGACAATATTTGTCTCACCCTCTTTGGTCATTCTAAGGTTGAGTGACTCAAAAGTATGTAGTTCATTCAAAAATTAGGTCATGTTGAATTGTAACTTGTTCATAACATAGTTGGTCATGAACGCAGAAAAAACTGGTGAGTGAATCAAGTATAATGATAATTTAAGTCCGCTCATCAATGGTCGCCCCATGTACTTCTACCTCGTGCATTAGGTTGATCAAGTTCAAAACATGTTCTCGCACAGAAGTATCATTTCTCATCTTAGTTATCATATAGCTCCCAGTGGCCTCATGATGACTTTGATTAGACGGTTGCCCAAACATCATCAATAGAGATTCCATAATCTCATAGGCAGTCTCCATGCATTCATGCTTGGTTCTCAAAACATCATTCATGCTAACAAGCATGTAGCACTTCGCCTTGTTGTTTGATATGATCCAAGCATTATATTTGTCCCTAACATTCTTAGGGGCATTAGCAGCAGGCTCCTCTGGACATTTCTCAATAAGAATGAACTTATGGGTCTCACAAATTAGCATTAAGTTCATATTTGATTTTCAACATACGAAATTATCACCATTCAATTTCTCGAGAGCGAGTAAAGCTGTAACATGGTTTTCCTTGGTAGAAATAATAATGATAATTGGAATTTAAAATATACAAGATTCAATATAATTGATCAATATCTAGAATTCATAAAGTAAACATGATGCATGAATGCAACATAATAAACACACAAATTAAATATGTACTAATCACGATAAAATAACCCAACGATTAATGTGTTGCATGAGGGTCAATCAGATTAACCTTAGACTATCTATGAGACATCCTCATCCTGATTAGTTAAAACTTAAAATATCTCACATTTTTCCTTTTAATAATAAGGTCTCCCTTGTTCGGTCAAGTACAATTATCCACATGAAATCTTAATTGTGACTTTGTGAGTATAACCCATCATTTCAGATTCCATGACTTCATTTAGAATATGCCACCTTAGGATCAGTCAAAACTAAACTACATCACTTTCTCCTATCTTCTTAAGATGTCCAACGTTGGTATTGATACAACATGAAACCTTCCTTAGGGGATGAAAACAAAGTCATCTTGAGGCCCTCACTGTACCTCTCATTGTCGTACTAATAATGGAGACCGTAGGTCACATTGGCATGTCAATAAAAATAAAGCCATCTTAACGCCCTCACTGTACCTCTCGTTGTCGTACTAACAATAGAGACCGTAGGTCACATTGGCATGTCTACATTTTCCCACTCACTATTTTAGGATTATGTGTTTCTATTTTTAACTAATGAATTAATTTTAAATTAATTACTAGTTAAAATAATATCTGTATGAATATTTAATAATCAATTATGTCAATCTTATTGGTTTAAGATTGTTTAACCTTCTAAAGCGCCTAAGTCAAGTTAGGTGAACTTAGATTAACTAGTTAATTATATTCATTGACGTTTAATAAAACTCTTTTGCTAAAGTCGGTTATCCTAAATGTTACTATATCCCTTAGTATTGTGTGATTACCAAGTTTTAACTAATTAAAACTTAGAAGTTTACATGCAATTGTGTCATAAAACAATACATATAAACATATTAGGACAATCTTAATAAATCATGTTTCTATATATGAGATGCATGATTAAATACAATTGTGTGATATTTTTATGTAAGGCATATCATAATGCATTGACATGTTATCAAATATAACAATTAAAATAATTATTTAACAATTAAATAAAATAATAATGGACCTAGTGACTATTGGGTATTTTTAAACTACAACCCTTAAAATAAAGAAATAAAATTTTAAAGCGGACTTCAAGAATACATATATTCTCAAATATTACCTGCTCCAACTGATATCCATCTTCATAATCTCCAAGCTTTGAGCAAAATTCTATTTAATTAAGAAAAAAAATTTCTTAATTAAAATTAATTTCTATAATTATCCTTTTAAAATAGTCGACCTAGACTTTATAAAAAACTTTATTTAATTTGGTCAAACTCAATTCAACCTATTAATTTCTAATTTTCACAAAATTAAAAATTAATTTTAAAATTACATTAATTTAAAAATTGAAAAAGATAATTGATAGATTGAGGGTTATCATCAAACTCTATGGTGATATGGTTAGTTGGTATCCGAGTTTGTATGAAACTTCCCTAAAAGTGACAACTGTTGCCGCCGACCACAAGACTCTCCTATCGCCACCCCATCATCACCGGCCACCACTGCTATCACCAGTCCCACTACGGAACAGTATTTTTCTGCATGAACAATATATTACCATCGTGAACACTAATTTTTATTGTTCGTCTCGTGCATTCTCTGTCTTCTCACGTTCAGAATAATTACAATAATATTCAAAATAAATTACAAAAATTCCTACGCCTCAATTGGCTTACACAAGATTTAAGAAAAAATAAAAGATCAAAATCTAACCCAATAATCACCATACAATTAACGATCCATTATTTTTCAAACATTAAAAAACATAACCATACAATTAATCATCCATTCATTCATACATATCTGATATTTAACATAACCATACAATTAATGTAAGAAAACCCACATAGCATTTAACATATAAATATATAAAGATCACTTTGATACCGCTTGTTAGTCGTCGCGGCACATACGCGGCAGAAGAGTGTAACGCATGGTCATTTTAAAAATTAAATTTTTAATAAAAATTGAATCTTTTATTAAAACAAAATCGTGCAACGCTACGATAACAAAAATAATTTTTATTGAAAATAAGTTAGGATCCATTATATATTTATATATTAAATTTACAACATATAAGGTTAGGAATCATATATACCTCTTGTAGTCTAAATCAAGCGTCCTCGTGAAACCAATCGATTTTTCATTTCCACGAAATCGTTTCAATGATCAGCAAACTCCGAGATTCATACAAAGATCTTCCAAGTCAATTCTCAATGTATTAGGACATGTGTGGGCACGTAGAATATCACGAAGACACTTTTCTATCTCTAGATGTACTCAACACATGAGATCTAGAGATTTTATTGCGAATGATTTTTGTGAGACGATTCTCTAAAATAACGTGATGATGATTCTATTAGAGATTTGATTAACTCTTAATCATAGAATCACTTTTTTGAGAATTATGTTATTCTCTCAACTCTTGATTGATGAACTGAATCTCTGATTCAACTGATTGAATATATTAGGCCACCAAAATAATATTCATATATTTTTTATAGGCGTATAAGATATTTTGGGATAATTCAAATAATATTTAATTATAAAATTATCAATAGCAGTGGGTCTCACTGCTATTGTACACAACTGCAGTACCGCATGGAAACTGCTTTTCTTTTTATATGGGTCATTTACTAGCACATTGATATATGAAAACTTCTTTTCTTTTCAACACATAGCATTCCTCTGCTATCAATTATTTATTTAGCTTATGTTGGTACTTATCTTTAATCTTTAGTTGATTAATATACTAAAAGTGGCAAGTAAATGAGAATCATTTTTAGATAATATTATCCACTTATTATTCTTAAATCCCTAAAATGACATTTTATACTCCATATGATAATTGACTATTGGTTTTCCAATTGTACATTTAATATTGTGATATTAAAAGAATAATTAATTATGAATTACTAATAACATTAATATTTCTTAAATGAAGAGTTATGATAAATGTCATTGAAATACACATCACATTTTTATTAGTGGTTTACTAAGATTCATAACATATCATTGAAATAAAAAAAATTGTTATTAAAGTTTTCAATTTCTAAATCCACATGACCAACAATAATAAAATATGTTTACGGAAGAATGCTCATTAATAAAACAATGAAAATTTTATTATGTTTTTAGTGATTCTACGATGCATTAGCGTTGTTATAATAAATAATTTTTAATTATTCAATAATATAAAGTAGTGTGAAGTACAAACATCATTAGCGTCACATGTTTCTCTCATATTGGTATTAATTCGTCTACTCATTGAAGAATATGAAAACATAAAATTCAGTTAAATTAATTCATTGATTGAAAGTTAATCTGTAGGTTCAAAACTTTAATAAAATATATATGTAAAACATAATGCTAGATTTTTATTTCTTACCTATTTGGAATCACTATGAGCCTAAATTGTGAGTAAATAAATTAAAAGATTTAATATTCTCGATCACATGCACAATACATAATACTTTACTAGTATATTAAAAGTGGGATGAGATGTAGAATCATTTTGTCCACTCTTTTTGCAATCTCAAAATTATCCCTTGAGTCTATTAATGGTGCATAATTAATTGTTAACTTTTCTTCTTTTTTATTTCTTCAAATGATGCGTCTCTTAAGTAATTTTTTCTTCTTTTCCATATTTTCTTAATATTTCTTATTTCTCTAAAAGAATAAAATATGTTGTTCATTTATCACATAGAGATCAAGAAAATAATATACTCAAAAAATCAAACTATAAAAAGATGATGTTCTTCTAGCATAATTAACTTAATTAGAATATTTTAGTGGGTAAGACTTATGAAAAAAGATAAAAGTTATAATTGTAGTTTTCTAATTTTATTTACTAATAAATATATTTTATTCAAAGTTTTAATATGAAAAAATAATGTATAAGAAACAATCAAAATGATAAAATCATACATATCACGTGCATCGCACGTGTAATTTAACTAGTATATTCAATGTCTTTGAGATATCATTTTCTACTTCAACAACTATTTTTAGCTATTTTTTGGACATAAATTTGAATAGTTGCGTCATTCAAAAAAGGTTAATTTGGTCAATACCCTCTGACCTTTTGGTTATGGATCACTCTTCAATGCCGAGAATTTTTTCCTGGCATTGATGCTGGGACAAGTAACAGCCCTTGGATTTGTTCTAATAAATCTATACCATTGATTAGTCTCTAGCCTTGAAACTGGATATTCTGGTTTCCTTTTACTTCCAATTTTCATCTATTCCTTTCATCCTCTCCCCTTCAAGTTCAACCCTAAATTCTAGGGAAAGCGGAAAAGGCTGACACTTTCACCATCCCTAAGGCGACTCCACTAAGCAGTTCCACCTTCTGGTTATGCCTCCATCGGACTCTCCTCATTCTCACTCTTAACCCCCTATTTCCATCTCTCACAAGTGAGCTTCTCTTCGTCTCTCAAGCCTCTTCTCCTTTCCATCTTTATCTCACAGGTTTTCTCCTCTCTGTCTAGCCACCGCAAACTCTCTACACTATACGAGACAGCCAGCGAGTCAAACGAGGATGCTTGCTTGAATTGGGTTTTCTGAGACCAAGTGGTGTGGATGTAGTCGACGGCAGAGACTATGGCTGAGATCGTTGGATAGCTAACAAGAGCTTCAAGGTATTGATCTTTATTCAATCTATGTTCTACACCTTGTTCAAAGAGTAGTGGAATTTGTGAAGCTAGTACAATGGGTTGTCTTCAAAGGCTTGCAAATAGATGTCCTTTGATAGTATGATCTCATTACACTAATTATGTTGTATGTTATTTTATCGATAAAGTTAATTAGTATAAATGTTAACATAATACGTGGAAGCGGTTTATTGCATGAAGAAATAATATGTTAGCATCCACTATTGGGTTTAATTTAAATTTTAGCCAAAAAAGTGTTTTATTTTGCTTGTTTTGATGCAGATAAGTGATTTATGGGTGATGTGCTGGTGCCCAAAATACAAGTTATAGGCAATTAGACAAAAAGAAATATGATGTGGTCATATTCATGGAATGTAGTTATCTAATTTCTATCATGTGAAAGTCTAATAATTTGTGAGTTTTGGATTCCTCCTTTTTGGTTATGGTCAGGTTTTATGCGCATTGTTTTGGTACTGTGTTGTGTCAAATTTTCCATATCCTAATTTGCAGCAATATTTTTTTTCTTCTTTCTTGTTGACTTATCTTATTTCTTCGGATATTTTAGACATTTCTTATTTTTGGAATAAATGTTCTCATAATTGACATTATGGCAGGAAAACTTTCATTCCAGTTGAATTTTCAACCCTTAATGACTGGGAGAATCGTCTGACTACAATATTTCTTAAGGTAATCATGTACATGTTAGACTTGCGGTGAATCCTTTACATTTATTTCACACATCTTATAGCATGATTGCCTTTTCCCATTTAAGTCACATTAAAAAGGGCCTTGGAAGAGGTTATGTGCATTGTCAGCGTTCTGGGCATATTGAGGGGCCTTTAAGATTGGCGTGTTATGAGTTAAGTTGGTTGCTCATATGTAAGATGGGTAGTTATTTTGGAACTCTTATCTTTCAACAACATTTAGAGTGTTAAATTATGTTTGTTTGACTTTCATAACTGGAACCGGAGTTAAAATATTATGGTTTTACCTATTGTGCAGCTTTCTTGATCCTCTCCTCTATTCTGTGCTAATTACCTAGAACCACTAGCTAATAATTAAGTTAACTCTTTATTAGCATGGATGATAACTCTTTATTACTCAACTTTTTGTTTTTGCTTAAGTTATCAAGGATATTTATATAGCCTTGGCAAGACAAAATATACATATATTCTCTACATGATCATAATGCTTTAATTTATATCATTGTTTCAATAGTTAATACTCTTTTCTTACGCAGATTTCCAACAGGTTTGCTAAAAAATTGAGTAAAGAATGTCTTGTCTCACTATGATGATTAAAGTGCACTCTTGGTACTTCAATTATAGGTGCCAAAAGTGTTAAAGTACTTTTGCATTCAAAATTCGGAGAGCACATTATCTATCAACAATCCTCTTCAATTCTATATATATTTTTTATTTATGCTTTGGTCGCCTCACATAATATTGAAAGTAGTTGGGTATTAGAGTAATTAAAAGTCTAGAATATGTTGGTGAATGTTGAGTCCATGTTGGTTTCATTTTAATTTGTCTAGTTTTTATTTATCTATTTTGATATTATCTTGAGATACAAGATATAGTTAACTTGGAATAGATTAATTTGTGCTGAGAAACATGAAAAGAATTGTGGATATCATGTAAAATCATCTGAAACCATGTCTTGTAATTATCAATGACAACTTTTATCGAGTTTACAAATAAGTGTTCAATAGTTTTGAGAATTCTTACTTAATCCAATATAATTTCACATATAAGTGAATATTGTGAATGTTTGCAAGTTATTACTATGTAAATTGAAGTTATATCTAGTAATTTTTATCTTACTTTACATACATATTTGGTCTAAATCTCTGCCATTTTTAATTTTACTCTGTTACAGCAATGGGTTGGGCGCAGGAGTAAGGCTTTCGAGTATAAACAATTTCTAACAACCATCTAGCTCTTATCTATAGGATTGAACACGTAAACTCCTTGCTTTATACAAAGTTGGTGGTAGACATTTATTGATTGTAAGACATTTCATCTAGCGAGATGGTATATTTTGATAGTTTATCCTTTTCTTTTTGTCTCTTATTTAAGAAAAACTATATAGAATAGACTCTATTGATTTCTCTCTGAAAATTATTTTTCCAATATAGTGTCGAAGTGCGGAATAAGATAATATTCGTACTTTGTTTAATTAATAGTAAACTTTTGTTGATTTTTTTTCGAGTAACTTATGTTGACATGTTTGTGTCCAGATTATAGTGGCAACAATTCCAAATCTTTTGCATGGAAGAGCACCAAGCATCATCACAGAGGACAACATTAAATTGCTTTTTGAAATACAAAATAAGGTTGTTTTGGTATTGATAATCAAAGTTATTTCGGTGCTATATTCAATTACATTATAACACCTCTAGTTGACTAATTTCATTCTCTCCACTATTATTTTTTTCTTTTTTTCCTCCTCCTGAACTTTGTATGTTCAATAGCTTATACTATATGTTTATTTTGGCAAGTGGAGTTTTGGCAAGTGGATGGCATTCATGCTAATTATTCTGATTCAGTGATAGCTCTAGTAAGGTTTTGTATTGATAATTGTTCGTGGTTGTGACTTTTGATGGTCTTTCCTTAGAACTTACCTGATAGTTTTATAGTGATATTACTTCCTCACGATTTTTCTTCCTGGCAATATTATTTTCCATATGATTGCAGGCTCTCTTGTTAAGAGTGTTGACTCTGTGATTCAAATGGCTTCTTGAGGTATGGATGTCCTTTATAAAATGAGGGTTGTCAATTTTTAAAGTTCTTTCTTGAATTTGTTTGGGGAGTCTTGTGAATTTGTGACATCAATTATTATGTGTATGCTTAGAACATTGTTGAAATACAGGTTTGTAATGAAGAGGCCAAACTGAATGGCCAACCTTTGAAGACACAGAGTACATATTGAAGTGTGTTTTTTAAGTGTTTAGAAGGGATTTATATCAGAAGAAATATTCATTTGTAGTGGTATTGAATTCAATAAATGAAAATTATTAATTTTTGTATTGATAAATCAAAAATTTTGAGACAAAAAGTATTATGTTACTCCACAGAGAAACCGTGCGTACTGCCTTCACCAAAGCCTTATATTAAGTGAAGAAATGAAAATGATTAAGTAAATTTAAAATGATCAAGTGTGTGAAAATGATATATGTAAAATATAATTATATAATGTAAGTATGTGAAAATAGCTATGTATGAAAATTAATAAATGTGTATAATGGTTAAGTGTTTGAAATGGGAGGACCTCTACAAAGAGTATATACTAAGTGAAGAAATGAAAATGATTAAGTAAAATTAAAATGATCAAGCGTGTAAAAATGATGCTACATGTGTGTAAAAATGACTAAGCGTTTCAAAATAACTACATGAATATGGTAAGAATATGAAAATATGTGAAAATGACCAAGTGTGTAAAAATGCGTAAGGGTGTGAAAATGACTAAGGGTAAAAATGAGCTTGTACCAATGGTGAGTGGCTATTTGCATATAAATGACTTAAATGTGTAAAAATGACTAAGGATTTCAATACAACTACATAAAAATGGCGAGAATATGCAAATGACCAAGTGTGTGGATATAGTTAAGTCCATGAAAATAGTTAAGTATTTGAAAATGATCAAGTATGTGAAAATGACTAAGAGATCTAAGACATGAGACATGTCTAGAGGAGAAACTCTCACTTTTGAAGAGAATAGATTATAAATGAGAAATGCATCTCAACCTGATCTTGAGGGTAAAACGACTAAGGGTGAAAAAATGGTTAAGGTGTAAAAAAAGACTATGTGAAATTGTTAAGTATATAAAAATGATTAAGTGAGTGAAAATGATTAAGTACATAAAAATGACCAAGTACATGAAATGTCTAAGTGTAAGAAAATGATCGAGTGTGTGAAAATGAGTAAGAGTGTGAAAATGGTTAAGTGTATAAAAACGATAAACTATATGAGATGACCAAGTGTGTGAAATGACTAAGTTGCAAAACGAACTACGTTGTGAAAATGACGAAGTACATGAAAATGACCAAGTGTGTGAAAATCGTTAAGGATATGAAGATGGTTAAATGTGTAAAAATAAATAAGTGTTTGAAAATAAATAAGTGTGTGAAAATGGCTATGTATAAAAATTACTAAGTGTGTATAATCGTTAAATGTCTGAAAATGACTAAGAAATGGAAGAGCCTTTATAAATATGGTATATTTAGTAGCAATGGTGAGTGACAGTATATATATTATCAGAGAGAGCTTGAAGAAATGGAAGGGCCTCCACGTAGAGTACATCGGATATGAGAAATACATCGTTACTTGATCTTGAGGGTAAAAATGATGCAGCTGAAAATAGTCATTGAAAAATAGCAAGAAAGATTTACTAATGAATGAGATTTTTTTAAAAGAGAATTGGAATTAAATTTTTTGTGTTGATGAATTTATTGTGTGAAAAAGATAAATGCAAGGCATAATTTTATGAGAGGGAGAGAGAGATCTAGACTTTACAAGTACATGAAAGACATAATAATGTTAAATTAAAATGTATGTATAAGAGTGAAAATATGGCTAAGTGTTTGTGAATAAATAAGTGTATCAAAATAAGTAGGGTCAAACACCACAATGGGAACCTAAACGCCATCACTATATGGCGACTAGCTATTCAAGACTGGCATTTGCGTCTAAGAGTGAAAATATGGCTAAGTGTTTGTGAATAAATAAGTGTATCAAAACAAGTAGGACCAAACACCACAATAAGGACCTAAAAGCCATCACTACATGGCGAGTCGCCATTCAAGACTGGTGTTTGGGCCCCAAACGCCAGTCATGGCTGGCGATTCATCTATCATGATTGGCGTTTGGGGCTTGTTGGTGGCGACGAGGACCCAAATGTCATGGTAACAGGTATTTGGCCTGTGTCCCAGTGACAGGGGCCAAACACCTGTGTGTCTAGCGTTTGGGACCCAAACGCCACCAACAGGCCCTAAACGCCAGTCATGGCTGGAGATTCGCCCACCATGACTGGCGTTTGGGCCCCAAATGCCATGGTAAAAGGCGTTTGGTCCCAATACTCTATATTGAATCGTGGCACGCGCATGTCAACTTTTGGAAGGCGTAACTTTTGACTCGGGTGGAATCACATAGGCTGTAAGATATCAAATCGAAGTTTATTCATAGATCAACATGCACAACCGGGTTTACCCATCGCAGCTCAGTTTTGGGTCCAAAAACACTATTTTAAGTACTTTCAGAGGCCCAGAAGTTATTTTGGTCTTAATTTTGGGCTTTTTCATAATTCCTCTCTTTTAATTTTTAAGGTTTTTATATTCTTATAAATTAAGACGTAAATAGGTTGTTTTCAAAATTTTATGGTGTTATAATTTATAAAATAAAAGGTTAAATTTTCAAATTCAATATTACATTTCAAATTTTTAGTGGATATGTTTGATTTATAGATAAATTCTGACATTGCGGGTTATACGTGTTCGTCAAACCAATAAATAAGATTTACCGACCATCATAACATCACAACCTATAATTTTATATGGTAAAAATTCATCTCGCTCGATACTTGTCACAAATATACAACAACATTATCAAGTTTATAAATAAGTGTTCGATTGTATTGAGAATCCTTAATTAATTCAATCAAAATTCACATAATAAGTGAGTATCATGAATGTTTGCATTGAAATAATGAATTTTTTCTATTTTTATCAATGATTTTTCTAGTGTACGGTAAATAATTATAAAAATATTAATTTCAAGGAAAATTATGAACAATGGTGAATAAAGCCATATAAATGGCGATTAGGAGCAAAAAAGTGGTGATTGGGAGGGAGATTGGCGATCGCCTATTTGTACTTGGCGTTTGTGGACTGAAACATGCGATTGGATGCATAAAATTGGCACTTGGCTTTGATGATGCGATTAGCACCTTCAGGATGGCGTTTAGGGGCTAACAATAGGCGATTCGCCTATTAGGCATAGTGCTTAGGTTGTACGTATTTGGTTAAACCCTCCTAAGAATTATTATTTTGTACGTAATTAGTGAACCCTAGTACGTAATTGGTGAACTCTTCCAAAATTTATTCTTTGGTGACCCCACTACGTAATTGGTGAACCCCTCCAAGAATTATTCTTTTGTACGTAATTGGTGAACCCCTCTAAAAATTAATTTTTTTGTATGTATTTGATGAACCCCGGTATGTATTGGTGAACCCCACTACGTAATTGGTGAAGCCTAGTACGTAATTGGTGAATCCTTCCAAGAATTATTCTTTTGTATGTATTTGGTGAACCCCACTACATAATTGGTGAACCTCACTACGTAATTGGTGAATCTCACACACGTATTTGGTGAACCCTTCCAAGAATTATTCTTTTCTACGTATTTGGTGAACCATGTTACGTAATTGGTGAATCCCTCCAAAAATTATTTTTTTGTACGTACTTGGTGAACCCCGGTACGTAGTCGATGAACCCCACTACGTAATTAGTGAAACTCTCCAAGAATTATTCTTTTGTACGTATTTGGTGAACCCCGCTACGTAATTGGTGAACCTCAATATGTAATTGGTGAACCTCACTACGTAACTGGTGAATACCTCCAAGAATTATTCTTTTGTACGTATTTGATAAACCTCACTACGTAATTGATAAATCTCACTACGTATTTGGTGAATCTCAGTAAGTAATTGGTGAACTCAAAAAAATAAAAATAAAAATGGTTACCTACTTGACTTTGTGTGGCCCAAATTACTCTAAATACAACTTAAGAATGACAATAACACAGCATTCATGCCGTAAAAAAATTTATATAAAATTATCCTGTGGTTATATATCAATCAACACCTTCACTTTTAAAACCCTATACGAATCTCCTCTCACATTTATTATCTCTAATGCCCCTTACCGACACTTATGTAGAAAAAATAAACCGAAGTGAGACTATGTGGCCTCTGAGATGGAAAATAGGTAATTGAATATCTAAAGCCACGTGTCCCCTTTCAACATCGTACTTTCTCTAATGATACCTGTAAAAAAATAAGAAAGAACGGGAAGCAGTGAACGAAGAGAAGGAGGATCTAGAGAGAGAAATTCTTGCATTAATTCTCAACAACACACATACATCACTAGGTGAGGTGTTGATAAATATAGCTGACAGCTAAACAAAACCAGTAATTGACAGCCCAACTTATTTTACTCGCATCATCTAATGCCCGCTACGCTGTTTCTCTATCCATCTTGCCTCTCTCTTCTTTCTTCTGGTGTTTTTTTCTCTCTCAAAACCGAGCTCGACCCATTCATCATCATCTCCTCCAGCCGCTTCATCAACTTCAGGCAACATTGTTCGTAATCCTGACTCCCACTCTCAGCCTTATTCATCCAAGTCTTCGTCGAAGCTAAATCACAAAGGGATTGATAAGGAGAGAAGCGACCCTCTTTGTTGCAGAAAGAGGAAGCTCACAACCCATACGCGTTCGATTGATTCACTTTCATCAAATATCTACAATTAAACAGATCAAGATCGAATTACAAAATGTTTTTGCCTGCAAAAACTAAAAGGGCCAATTACACTTGACCTCATAATCTTTGGCGTCTATATTAAACTCTCCTAACACTTTTGCCCCTAATATTGCACTAATGCCCCTAATATTTATTGTTTTAGACGTTATCCCATACCATAATTTCTATCTATTAGACAGGAGTGAGATTATGTGAAAAACATGTGATCTCTTTTGAGAAAGAAGGGGAAGGGGCATTAGTGCAAGAAGGATGATCTTGAAGTCTTCAAGGATCATTACACTTTTAAAAAAAAAAAAAAAGAACCTGCCAAAATAATCCCATCTTTTTGTTTTCCATCTCTTCTTCATTTCGACTTCTTTTTGGGCCAGCGCCAAAGGACATTTCCGCTCTTCTTCTTCATTTCCACTTGCTTGAGCGGCTAGAGCTTCATTTCGTTTCCACAGAACCACTATAGAAGCATTGAACCATTCTAAGAAATCCCGACTTGAAGTTTTGTGTGGAATATCTTGAAGAATTAAAATGTATCTTGAAGTCTTCAAGGGGATCTTAAAGCCTTCAAGGATGATTATGAAGTCTTCAAATGAATCTTGAAGATTTTATCATTGATCTTGAAAACTTGATTTTATTATTGATCTTGAAGTTTTCTAAGTGTGAAATTATATTATAAACTGTGAGGTTAAGAGTTTAATAAATGCATATTTCTACAAGATACGACCTCCATCATTAAGCTTGTTATATTCATAACATTGAGAAATTTGTTAAAGCCTGAGTAAATGCCAATTGCAATATCCAATGCATTAACAAATTAAAAAGAAGCTGTCATAGAGTCAACTTACATTGCTGAGAGAAACCTTCTTTGAGTATCTATTGAAGTCCTGGCCTCGAAGTTTGTTAGGGGTTATGTTAGAGTTTGTTTGGGGTTATGTTTTTAACCCATGTGTATTGATGTTTTGATATAAAATTTAAAGAAGATTACATTTTTCTTATAATGTTCTTTTAAATTATTGTTGAATAATTTATATAAATATATGAAACTTTCATATTCATTAATGAAACTATGATCTTGTATTAGTACGAGAGGATTAAAATATGGGATCTATCATGAATGGTTGCTAATATGATTCACTAAACATTATGATTACGTGTGATCTAAATCCGGATTATTGATGTAGATAGACATTTTAGTGAATATACTTTATATAATAAGATTATTTATGACAAGATCGATGTGAACTAATATCTTTACTAACGTGCCGTTTATCATAAAGATTTAATACACATTAATTAGATGATCATATGTAGATCAGTCTGAATCTTAAGTAGTCATAAACTCTTATACATGTCTACTGAATCTTTTGATTTACTCGTTAAGATCTGTTTGTTAATCAGGCTAGTGACTTTTGTTTTGGAGATTCAATGATGTGGATAGATGGGGACATGATCTTACAAGATTTGAAATCTAAGCTTTTCTAACGGATCGTATATTGATTCTCTTAAGTGTTAATTCTGGAACTGAATGATTATTGACTTCAAATTTATAATAAGATTATAAATTAGTCATTTACTAGTGGATTAATGTTGCTTAAGGAACAAGAGGTAATTAGAAGGGTAAAATAGTAATTTTGTTCATTTTTAATATATGAACCAATAATTGATGGACAGAACTACATGAAATGATTATAGTAGAGTAATAATGGAATTAATATATCAGATTATTCAATTAAAGAGTTTAATTTATAATCTGATTTATTGGAGTTTAGGATTATAGGTCCATGATCCCCAAGTCACCTATGTACTCGTTGTCTAGGATGTGAATATTTCAGGACATGAGAAAAATGACTGACTTGCAAAAAAAAAATTTATTCTGGGACAAGTATATAATTATGTGTGATTAATTAATTGAAGTACTTATATATTTAAATATAATTTTAGGAAATCATATATATATATAATTATCAATTTTTTTAATTATCCAATAACTGAGACAGAATATCTAATTTATGAAATTAGATAATTAAATTATTATTAGATAATTTAAATCAATTAAATCGGTTATTTGTGAAATAACAGATAAGTCAGTTGATAGGGATAATCAGAAATGTTAATTATGATTTAATTGATATCTAGATAATTATATGATTAAAATAAATATTTATTTCACAATAATTACCACGTGTCAATCACTGATAGGATATCAGAAATTGACATGGACTACTGTGGTGTCACGTGGCACTACAGTAGTGAGCACTGTAGTGCCACACATGGCACTACAATGGTATAGTGAGGCACTGTGCTAGCTCACGGCACACTGCAGTTGTGCACAATAGTAGTGGGTTCCACTATAATTGGTAATTTTATAATTAAATATTATTTCAGTTTATCTCTAAAAATATGATACGCTATTATCTAGAATATATACAGATATTATTCTAATTGCCTTGGTGGTTGAAAGAATAGGAGAGAATCAATTGATCAGATGATCAGTTCGTCAATCAAGAGTTGAATAGAGAACATGATTGATGTCTGGGAGATTTTCTTATGTGACTAAACTTTAATCAAATCTCTAAAAGAATAATCATCATATTCTTTTAAAAAATCGTCTCACTAAAGTTATTCTCAGTAAATCTCTAGATCTCATCTGTCGAGAACATCTAGAGACATAAAAAGTGTCTTGTAATATTCTACGTACCCACACACGTCCTAGTACGTTGAGGATTGATTTAGAAGATCTTGATGTGGATCTCGGAGCCTACTGATCGTTGGAACGATTTCGTGAGAACGGAGGATCGATTGATTTTTGCAAGGACACTTGATATAGACTACAAGAGGTATATGATTTCTAATATTGTATGTTGTAGATTTAATTTATAAATATATAATGGACCTGATTGATTGAAAAAGAATTTTCAATAAAAAAATTTATTTGATCATCGTGGCGTTGCACAAGTTTTATTTTATTAAAAAATTTAATTTTTATTAAATATTTAATTTTTTAAAAGGTCACACTTCCGTTGCACACACGCCTCGATGATCAGTAAAGTTCACTTCCACTTTGTTTAATCACTTGATTCGGTGGGAAGCAAATTCCTTGGATGCAAAAATTGCTAATGATTAGTTATGGTTTCTAACAGCGTAGAAGCCACTCCACTATTCAAAAAGGGAGCTCGCCTTGGTCACTGGTGTACAGTTTTTCACTGCTTTTGAGTACCATGCCACATATGTTTCTGACAGAATATGTGACAAGTACTTTACATGGAGGGAAAAAAACATTTATTTGGAGGAGTAGTTTATGAGTATGGAATCTACAGAGGATATGAATGTCGTGAAGATTGCTTTGATATATTTATTAGTGTATTTTCTGTTGAGTAAGAAGAATTAAATTTTGTAGAAAAAAAAATAGATAGGATTGGTTAACGACATCCATGCATTCAAACGATATCCCTGGAGGAGTTATCTATTGCTAAAAAAATTAAATCGTTACAAGGAGTTAAAGAAGAATAATAAGTTAATGGTGGATGAGGAGGAGGAGTTTGCCTTGATAATCAAGAGAAAAGGTAAGTACAACACAAAGTGAACTGAAAATGTCACTAACCTTGGATATGCATTAGTTGGATGTCCTTATACTTTCCAGGTAAAATTTCTTTAGTTTGATGTAGGTGTTGACTAATTGAAATTTGATTGTTGTATGCTGAAAAACTCTTTTTTATTATAGGCATGAGTATTTGATGTCATTCCTAAAATTGGTAGCACATATGCTATCAAGGTCGTGTAGAATTTTAAACTGGCCAGCGTCAATAGTGGTACCATTTGTGAAATGTTAAAATGGCTACTTTTAAAAAAAGAATGTAAGTGCAAACTGAAGTCAGTATATCTAAAGGTTTTACTTGAAGTCTTCAAGATGAATCTTGAAGACCCTAAGACTTGTCTTGAAGACTTCAAGATGGATCTTAATTAATTTTACCACGGTAAAATGTTTTAACTATCTTGTTTTATCCCCCTCTGTCAAGACCGGATGTCCACTACTACATCACTGGACAAGGTTTGAAGGAGAATAAGCTAAATATAGATTTTTTTTTCCTAAAATCTTCAAAATAAAAGGTTGACCAGATAACCAGTCAAGAGCAGTGCTCCTTGTAGATTTGCTCCAACGGCTCTATTTCTCTTGGCCTATAAATAGATGGTCTTTTTGAAGCCTAAAGACATATTAATTGACCACGATTATATAGAGAGAATTTTATAGTTTGTGAGCCATATAGTTCTTCATCTTAGTGTTTGAGCTATAGTTGATTCTGTGAGCAAAGTCGTATATATACTCTAAGTGAGAGAGTTGTTGCTTTTTATTCTTGAGAACTATTGCATTTGTAACTAGGCGTGATTAGCGTCGTGAAACTCAATCATATATATACTTTAAGTGAGTGTACAAGGTTTTATCCTCAACTATGAAGAAGGTCACGATTCAAGTGAAAACTTCAAGAAGGTGCATTGGGCGTGGAAGTAGGCAAGGAGTGTCGAACCACGTAAAAATTATCGTGTACTTTCTCTCCTCTCTTCTCCTTACTTTTCATTTCATAGTTCATTAATTTTTTTTAAAATTTTTTTACTTGCTGCCATCATAATTCTTTAATAAAACTGTTTAACATGTATTAACACAAACATTCAATTCAACCCCCCCCCCCCTCGTAATTACATGATCCTATAATTGGTAAGAATTAGTTTGCATTAGTTTTGTGTAAGTTTATAAAAAAAATGGCATTTTTAAATGGAGGCATTGTTGAAGGACAATCCATAAATAGACATCTTTTCTTAGATGGAAATGATTATAACTATCAGAAGGCTAGAATAATGCTCTAGATTATGAGCAATGAGATATTGTAGTAAATGGCCCATTTACTTCTAATGTAGTAATTGATGGTAAGGATCTTCCTAAACCAAGTGATAAATGGAATGAAAAACGTAAAAAGAAACTCTTTTTGAATGCAAAAGGTATGAACAAATTATTTGTGGAATGAAAAAGGTAAAAAGAAATGTGGGCTAGTGCTAAGTATATATGGCATATGCTTGAGGTTACGCATGAGGGTATCAACCAATTCGAAGAATCTAAAATTAGTATCTTTATTCATAGCTATGAGCTTTTTAAGATAAATAGTAATGATTCTATAAATGAATGATCACTTGTTTCACTAACATAATAAATGGTTTGAAAGCTCTTTCTAGGACTTATTCTTATGTTTAAATCGTAAGAAAAATCTTGAGATGTCTAAAAATAAATTTGGAGGCGAAAGTGACCGTGATATAAGAAGTAAAGGATCTCAACACACTATCTCTTGATGAACTTATTAGGTCACTTCTCATGTATGAGATGAGAATGAATGAACATGAGGAATAAGAACCAAAAGAAAAAAAGACATTGCTTTAAAATCAACTACATATGACGACACAAGCGGTGAGCAAGAAGAAGACAGAGATGAAGACCTAGCTCTGCTTACAAAAAAAATTTCAAAATATTTCTCGAAAGAAAAAGGGCAACCTCAAAGGGAAGATAGGAGAATAAATCATGACGCCCTCACTTGTTTTGAATTCAAAAAGCTCAACCATATAAGAGCAAAATGTCCGGTCCTCAAGAACTCTCTAAAGACTTATTAAAAGAAAGCCTAGGTAACTTGGGATGAGGGCAATAGTGAAGAAGAACAAGAAGGTGAAGAAATGGCAAATATGTACTTCATGGCCCAGGAAGATGAGGTATGCACTAACTCTGTAGATGTTATTGATAAAATAGTATACGCTGATTTAGAAGAACTTTATCGTGAGTTTAAGGAATTACATGGAAGAATAAATAAATAAATAAAAAGAATGTTATTCTTAAGAAGAAAATAACAAGATTTAACAAACTTAACTCTCTCTCAAAAGATAGAGCTTCTCTCTCTAGATTTTAGTTTCCAATGTGTTTTCTTTCTTCCTTCCTTCCTCAAAAGTGGGAAGGAACTTTATGGCAGAAGTGGGTGATGATCAGAGTTACGAGAGTAAGGAAAATATTGATGATGAGTTTGGCAGTGAGTTTGAAGGGTATGAGGATGAACTTGAGACTTTTTCACAGCAGTTTAGTGTAGATGGTCATGCGGGTGGCTCTGGTATTGGTATTGAAAGGGTCAGATTGAGTCTTGATGAGCTTCAAGAGGTAGTTTTACTCCAACACTGAATTGCATAAGTTGATGGAGAATGCCAGAAAATAAGTAGTTGCTTCCTTGATGAATCTTCTCCATGACCAAGCTCCCAATACCATTCCAAATGACTTGGGATCCAAGGAACATATGATACAAGAGATAGCATGACTTTGGAGTTCAAGATTTATTTCGAGCATGGAAGTTGCAGGTGCTAAGGAAGCTTCTCCCATGGTGGTTTTTGTTGAAGGAAGTGAAAAGGATAGTGATGTTGCTCCTTTAACATCACTTCCTCTAGAAAAGAAGTTGCCTAAATGCCTAGGGAAGGATGTAAATGGTACCAACTCTCGACCCCATGTAGAGATAAAGGTAAGGACAGTGTCCTTGACTACACTGCCTGACTACCTACCCCTCCAACATCCAATCTCAATGCCAAAAAGGTGTACTCAAGCCTTGTAAGGAAATTAATGAAAATGGGTCTAACTTGATGAACAGTAACGAAAATAATGAAATTTACCATTGCCCAGTTAGACAATCTTTGTCCTAACAAAAATGGTTTCTGTGAAGTTGGTCTCTCTCATACTAGTAATAATAAACCTAGTTGTGCGAATGCTCCTCATGTCAAGAATTCATGGGGTGAGAAGGCTAAAGGTAGGACAAAACATAATATGTCATTCACTTTTGTGGAGCCTATTATGACAAGGAAGAATGCTTAGATTGGAATCCCTAAGGAGGTTGAACCAGAGGTAAAAAGAGCTAGGAATCTTGCATTGTTGGCCATTTCATTTATAGAAAACCTCATTTCTCCATGGTTCATCAAGCTGCCTATAACCTATGGGGAGGAAGGATTGTTGCAGGTTCTTACTTTAGGTACTGGATATTTCTTCTTCAAATTTACCTCAATTGATTAGAGAGAATGCATATTGGATGAAGCTCTTTGGAACCTTATGGGTAAAAAATCGTTTAAAGGTTGGCAGGAGAATATGAAGCTCTCCAAAAATGCTCTAGATTGTGCCAGAATGGATTAAGTTTTGGGATGTTCCTTTGGAGCACTGGAATGGAGAAGGATTGAGTAGAATTGTTAGTGTTGCAGGGGTGTCCCTCTTTGTAGACTTTATAATTGATAATTGTACTAGGATCTCCTTTGTTGGGATTTTGTGGAAGTGGATGTTAACTCTAAAATTTTAAAATATGTTGGAGTTAAGCGGCCTGGCAGCAAGAAAATTCAAATTATAGTGGAGTATCAAGGTATGCCTAGGAAGTGCATGAAGTGTAAAGCATTTGGCCATGATTGTGCCATTGTTAAGAACGAGGATATATTTGCTCAGCAACCCAGATCCACTGTTAAGCCTAAGTAGCAGTGGGTGCCTGTTAGAAGAAAAGAATATGTGGTGGAAACAAGTAAATATCTTCAAATTGAACTTGACAATTACATTCAAAGAGGTCGGGGGCCCTTACCCCTACAGGAACCTGTGATTCCTCTAGATCATGTTCAGCCTGGGACCATTCCTATCCAGAATGCTTTTGATGCTCTTATAGATGATCCTGTAGACAATGAGGAGCAGGTGTTAGTTGATGATAATAATGATTCCACTGAGGAGGATAACATAGATACTCTAATTCAGGATCAGGAGGAGATTTCCTTTACTCATCCACAGAGCCAAACTCCTTCTAAGCATTCTAAGAAGAAAGGTAGAAAAGCTAAGCTAAAGAGCAATTCCAATCTTGCTGATGGCGAGGTGGTAATGAGAGTTGGTAGTGGTGCACTCGTTTCAGCAGGGACAGACTGTTTAAATTTGGAAATAATTATCTTTTTTAACAATGTTTTAGTTTGTTCCTGGATTATCTAGAATTTTGATTTCTTTATCTTTGTTGCATGAACAAAATTTTGATATTTCCTTTAATAGTAATGTGTTTAATATTTTTAAGAATGGACTCGATATTTGTCATGCAAAAGTTTTAAACGGAGTGTATATGCTTCCAACTAAACGAGCATTAAATAATTTAGAAATATTTAAAGTAGCAAATCCAAAAGGTAACAAACAGCAAAATATTTCTCAGGAAGATGATACGTATCTATGACATCTTAGGTTGGGACATATTAATCTAGACAAAATAAACCGATTAACAAAGCATCATGCTTGAAGAGAACTAAAATTTGAAACTCTTTTAGTTCCTGAATCTTGTCTAGAGGGTAAAATGACCAAGAGACATTTCTTTGGAAATTGTCAAAGAGTCAAAAAACCACTTGAGCTAGTACATAGTGATGTCTGTGGACCGATCAATATACAACCTAGAGGTGGGTACGAGTATTTTGTCACATTTATTGACAATTACTCTAGATACGTTAATACTTACCTAATGCACAAAAAGTCTGAAACTTCTATAAAGTTTAAAGATTTCAAAACTGAAGCTGAAAATCAATAGATAAATCTTTGAAAACACTTTGATCAGATCGAGGTGGTGAATACTTGAATTTAGAATTCAAAGATTACATGCTAGAATATGACATTATATCTCAACTCATGACACATGAAATGTCACAGCAAAATGGTATTTCAGAAAGGAGAAACTGAATCTTATTAGATATGATCAGGTCGATGTTAAGCTACTCATCACTGCCACTCACATTCTGGGATATGCGCTTCAAACAGCAACTTATATTTTGAATGTAGATCCTTCCAAGTTTATAAGCAAGACAATTTTAGAGTTATGGAATGGCTCCAAACCAGTTTACATCATTTTCACATATGGGGGTGTCCAGCTCACGTTCTTAGACCTAAGACTGGAAAGTTAGACTCAAGATTTGAAGTGTATATTTTGTTGGCTATGCTCCATAAACAAGAGGTGGGTATTTTTATAGTCATAAGGATCAAAAGTTATTTGTATCGATAAATGCTACTTTCCTCTATGCGACTATATGGTAAACTACAAATCTTAGAGAAAAGTAGTTCTCGAAGAACTAGAATCTAATGAGATCATACCATTTCATCATTAACTGATAAGTGACAAACTATAGAAACCAATGTTCCTATTAGGGAACCCCTGGTGCAACATCGTAGTGGAACGGTTGTAAGACAATCTACTCGCTATAAACTTGAGGCACATGTCATAGTATCATACACTAATAAGGACGATCCATTTACCTTTAAAGAGGCAATGGATGATCCTAAAAATGAGAAATGACAAGATTCTGTGAACCAAGAAATGGAATCGATGTATTCTAATTCTGTTTGGAAACTTGTAGATCCACCTGAAGAAGTCAAGCCTATTGGATGTAAATGGATCTTCAAGAAGAAAAGAGGTGCAAGTGGGAAAGTAAAGACTTTCAAGATATGGCTAGTAGCCAAAGACTACTCAAAGGGAAGGAGTCGATTACGAATAAACATTCTCTCCCATTGTCATGCTAAAATCCATTCACATTCTTTTATCCATAGCGGCTAGTTTAGACTATGAAATATGACAAATGGATGTCAAGATAGCCTCTAAACGGCTCTCTTGAAGAAAGAATCTATATAATGCAACTAGAAGGTTTTATGAAAAGGGGGCAAGATAAGAAAGTATGCAAGTTGCTTAAATCCATTTATGGATTAGAGCAAGTATCAAGATCTTGCAATCTTACTTTTGATGAAATTATTAAATCATGTGGATTCAAATGTTGATGAAGCTTGTGTATATAAATTTATCAAAGATAATGTAGTGGTTTTCTTAGTTCTTTATGTAGACGATATTTTTCTCATTGGGAATCATGTGAAAATTTTGTCAAAAGTAAAGAAGTGGTTAGTTGAGAAATTGTAAATGAAATATTTGGGAGAGGCAAGCTATACTCTAGGCAACCAAATCTAAAGGGATAAGAAGAACAAGCTCTTTGCACTTTCTAAGGCATCTTATATTGATAAGGTGCTCGAAAGATTCTCTATGAAAAAATTCAAGAATGGTAAATTTCGGACTAGACATGGAATTGTCATTTCCAAGGAGCAGTGTCCTAAAACACCTCTGGGAGGAAGGTTCCTTATGCTTCAATAGTCGGGAGTCTCATGTATGTCATGTTGTATACGAGATCGAACATCTGTTATGCAGTAAGAATTACCAGTCATTATCAAACAAATCCTGGTTTTGAACATTGGATTGCAGTAAAGCATATTCTCAAGTATCTTCGAAGAATGAGAAATTATATGCTTGTTTATTCAGAAGGAGACCTGAACCCCACTAAATATACTGATTCTGATTTTCAATTAGATAGGGACAGTCGAAAGTCAAAGTCTAGATCACTATTCACCCTAGGTGGAGGAGTTGTAGTCTGGAGAAGCATTAAACAATCTAAACACTACAGATTCCACCATGAAAGCCAAATATATAGTGACTTATGAAGCTGCGAAAGAAGCGGTTTGGCTCAAAAAGTTCTATACTGATCTGGAAGTAGTTCCAGACATGGATAAGCCGCTAATCCTATACCATGACAACAGTGGGGCAGTAGCTAATTCAAAAGAACCAACAAGACACAAGAAGATTAAGCACATTGCGAGAAAATAACATCTTGTAAGAGAGAACGTACATCAAGCAGATGTGGCTGTTATGAAGATAACGTTTGATCATGACCTAACTGATCCTTTTACCAAGATGCTTCATGTGAAGTCATTTAAGGATCATGTACGAAACATGGGGTTAAGAGAGATGCCACATTTGTTTTAGGACAAGTGAGAAATTGTTGGGTAGAGTGCCCTCAAAACATGTGTAAAGACATTTTAATTTAAAATCAATAAAAATACATTTTTTTATAATTGTCTTTTCTAAATTATTATTGAATAATTTGTATAAATATATGAAATTTTTATATTTATTAATGAGACTATGATCTTGTATTAGTACGAGAGAATTAAGATCATAGATAATGAATAAAATAGTTGGTAACATATTAAACTTTGAAATTTTTAATGAATGACTGCTAGTACGGTTCACTAAGTATCTTAGTGAAGGTAATTTATACAATTAGATTATATATGATATGGCAGATGTGAATTAATATCTTTATTGAATTACCATTTATAAAAAATATTTAATACACATCAATCAGATGATCATATGTAGATCAATCTAAATCCTGAGTAGTCATGAACTCATATACATGTAAACTAGATTTTTTTATTTACTCGTTAAGGTTTGTTTGTAAAATAGGCTTGTGACTTTTATTTTGGAGATTCAATAACATGGATGACTGTGAACATAATCTTAAAAGATTTGAAATTCAAGCTTTCCTAACGGATCGTATATTGATTCTCTTAACTGTTAATTCTGAAACTGAATGATTATTGTGCTCAAATTTATAATACGATTATAAATTGACCGTTTACTAGTGAATTAATGGTACTTACAGATCAAAATGTAACTAGAAGGGTAAAATGGTAATTTTAACCATCTCTAATGTATGAACCAATAATTGGAGGACAGAATTACATGAAGTGATTATATCAAATAACTACACGAGATTACTTCGTAAATATATTCTGTAATTACTAAGAGTGCAATTTCATATAGATAGTGGAGAAATAATAGAATTAATAAATATGATTATTTAATCAAAGAGTTTAATTATAATATGATTTATTGTAGTTTAGAATTATAGAACAATGGTCCACAAACCACCTTTTACTACACAACATAGGGTGTGAATGTTTCAGGACATTAAAAAAAAGACTTGCTTGCAAAAAGAATTAAGCTTTTCAGGCAAATATATAATTATGAGATAATTAAGTGAAATTAATTAATTATTATAATTTTTAAAAATTACAGTTAATTAATTATACCGATTAGTATTTTAATTAATTGATAAATGAGACAGTATATTTGATTTATAAAATTAAATAATATTAAATTATTATAAGATAATAATTTGAATTTGAATTAACTAACCTTTTATTTTTTAACTATGTTGATAGGTGAAATGAGATTAGTTAATTTTGAATTAACTGATATCTAAGTATTTATTTGATTAAACTAAATAATAAATTTAAAAAAATTGTCATGAAACATGTCGGACTGCCACATGCCAATCACTGGCTTTTAAATCAGGGATTCGCATGACACACTGTAGTGCCACACGGCACAAGAGTGGTGCGTGGGACTCTGCAGTGCCACACAACACTATAATGTGGCGTACACTACAGTAGCATATTTGTAAATATTTCATTATTTTATAAAAACCCTAAAAATCTAATGAGTCTTGAGCTAGAATATATAAAGATAATGTTCTATTGGCCTCAGTAAGAAATAATATGTGTGATTAATTTGTTAATCAAAGCTCCGTGAATTCTCTGATTCTCTCTTAGAGTTATGTCTCAAAAGTCTTTCTCTAAATCTATAGATCTCAAGTGTTGAGTACGTCTAGAAACAAAAAAGTGTTCTTGATTTATTCTGCGTGCTCACACGCGTCCTAATGTGTTTGAGGGCTGATTTGGAAGATCTTGATGTGGATCTCACAGTTCATTTTTCGTGGACTCTTACTCGTTATTTTACTAGAAGATAGTGATGACGTTTGATAGGCATCGAGAGGTATTATTACATTCTGTGAATGTTTTTGATTTAATGAATATATATATACACATATAATGGATTCATTGAGAAAAAAATTATTTTTCACAAAAATTATTTTTTGGAACTTGTGAGTCGTGATTGTTTTTCAATCAATAAAAAATTTTAACCAAATTATACGCCTCCGGTGCGCGCGCTGCGATTCCAAAAATTGGTAACATAGCAGTCTTTAGATATGTATACATTAAATTATGTGTGGGTTTTCTTGCATTATTATTATTATTATTATTATTATTATTATTATTATTATTATTATTATATATATATATATATATTGATATATATGAATGAATTGATAGTTATGTTGATTGTTTGGTTAATGATGAATCGTTAATTGTGGTGATTTTTGGGTTTAGGCTTTATTCTTATTTTTTTTTAGATCTTGTGTAAGTCGTTTGAGGAATGTTTTTGTAATTTTATTTTGAATATTATGTTGTAAAATTTTGCACACGAGACAGATGTGGAGGAGGAGGAGTTCCGCGACGAAACTCCACCTCCGACGGGAGTGGCAGGACTATCCCATGGCCACCGCATGGAGGCGGCGACGGGATTGTCCAGCTGCCACCGCAAGATGCCAGAAGTGGCGCCAGTGGCCGGGCAACTGTGAGAAGATGAATGTAATTGGCTGATTATTCTAAGTTCACCTAAATTAGTCTCAGGCTATTTAGAATGTTAAATGCACTTAGGCTAATTTTATTAGATTAATAATTAATTTTGCATTCATAGGGTTAAGTAACTAGTAATTAGTTTGAATTAATTGATTAAATAATTAGAAACACATTTATTGTAAAATAATGAATTGGAGAAGGTTGACATGTCAATGTGACCTTTGGTCTCCATTATTAGTGCAACAACGTGAGATATGGTGAGGGCCTCAAGACGACTTTGTTTTCGCTTCTCTAAGTAAGGTTTCAAACTGTATCAATATCAAGGCTTATTGTGAAGATATGACTAAGTGATGTATTTTTAGATTTGACCGACCCTAAGGTGACATTTTTTAAATTAAGTCATGAATTCTGAAATAATGGTTACACTCACAAAGTCATAATTAAGTTTTGATTGGCTAATTGTGAATTGACCAAATAAACAGTACCTTATTATTAAAAAAGAAAATATGGGATATTTTAAGTTTTAATTAATAAAGATGAAAATGTCTAATAGACAGTTTAAAATTAATATGACTGACCCTAAGGTGGTACAATAATTGTTGGGTTGTATTATCGCAGATTAGTATTTGTTAAGTTTATGTGTTTGATATGTTGCATTCATGCATCACATTTACTTTCCTAATTTTTTATATTTATTTTAATTATATTGAATGATGTATGTTTTTATTTCTTTTCAATCATTATTATGTCTACTATGGGCAACTCCATTACTGCTTTACTTGCACTCGGAAAATTGAATGATGATAACTTAATAAGATGGAAATCGAATTTTAATTTGATGCTTATATGTGGGAACCACAAATTTGTTCTTACTGAGAAATGTCCTCAGGAGCCCGCTACCAATGCTCCTAAAATCATTAGGGACAAAGTTGATGCCTGGATTCAGTCTAACAACAAAGCTAAACGTTACATACTTGTGTTCTTGAATGATGTTCTCAGAATAAAGCATGAAAGCATGGAAATTGGTTATAAGATTATGGAATCTCTACAGGCGATGTTTGGGCAACAATCGGATCAAAGTCATCATTGGCTACTAAAATGAAGAAATCTACTTTTGTGCGTGAATATGTTTTGAACATAATCAACATAATGCATGAGGTATAAGTGCATGAGGCTATCATTGATGAGCGAATCAAGTCAGCATTATACTTGAATCACTCACACTTGTTTTTCTGCGTTCACTATAAACTATATTATGAACAAGTTACAATTCAACATAACAGACCTTAAGGTGACACATTAATTGTTGGGTTGTCTTATCATGGATTTGTATTTATTAAGTTTACTTGTTTGATATGTTACATTGATGCATTGCATTTACTTTCCACATTTGTTTGATATTTATTTCAATTATATTGAATAATGTATATTTTTATTTATTTTCAATTATTAATATGTCTACAATGGCACCCTCTATTACTGTTTTACTTGCACTCAAAAAATTGAATGGTGATAACTTCATAAGATAGAAGAAAAAAATCTTGTTACAATATAAATAGAGTTATGCTAAGATCTATTATGAAGAAAACACCCTATGAGCTTTGGACTCCAAAAATAGGATATTTTAAAGTATTTAGATGCATGTGCTTCAACTTTCATAACAAGGATAATATAGATAAATTTAACTCAAAAACTGATATTGGTATATTTCTCAGTTACTCATCCTCTAGTAAAGCATATTTTATTTTTAATAAAAGAACTCTTATAGTTGAAGAATCTATGCATGTAATGTTTGATGGATCTGAATGTACTACTACTTAAGAAATTTCTAGAAAATATGATGATGTAGAAGAAATACCAAGCTTATTGAACAAGGAGCCAACTGAGGAAGAAAATGAAGAAAACGATTAACCTCTTCCCAAAGAATGGAAAAGCCCAAAGATAATCCAAATGAGCTTATTTTTTGAAACATTAAAAGTGGTGTTCAAACTCAATCTTCAACTCGAGGTAATATTGCCTTCATTTCAACACTTGAAACCCAAAAGTTTTAGTGAAGCCGAGAATGATGAATATGAGATTCTTGCTATATAAGAAGAATTAAACAAATTTAAAAGAATGAGGTTTGGGATGAGTCTTATGAGAAAATTAAACTTATTCCTTTGATTTCAAACCAAAAAATCAAAAGTGGGAAAATTCATAAATCAAGAAAAGTATATCAAGAAAATGCTCAAGAAATTTGACATAGAAAATGTAAAGGTAAAAAGTGCTCCCATGAGCAGCACCTTGAACGAACTGTGGAGTAACAGATGAGGCGACGAGCAAGCAACGAATAAGTCTCGAATGAGGCAACGGACATGTGAGCAACCACAAAAGATATGATTAACTGTTTTCCAATCCTGTGGAACACAAGAAACAAGCCTGTGATGCTGAAATATCCATTTACTCACCAATTTCACTGTTGCCAGTTTATTCTTCAATGTAAGCCGAGAAATGAAGCTACGCCATGTCAGAACAGCTCAGTCAACATTATCCTCGGTGTTAGAACTAAATATATTATAGGTGCTTCATACAAAGAACAAGCCATTATTGACCACAGTCCAACGCCAACATTCCTCCCTACTGATATTGCGCCAACCAGCCACATTCAAAAGCCCTCTCAAAGCAAACAAAACCCGTAGAATTGCGAGAAGGGATGGCCTATAAACCGTTCCGAATCATAGCACTAACTTTGGAGTTTCAAGACCAGCCTGTGACAATAGGAATATCTCTCACTAGCACAGAACAACCCTGCCAGGGACCCATGGATCAGTCAAAATGTTTGCTCTTTCGCTATTTCCTATATCAATCATAATTCTGCCCGATAACATATACCGAAGTTTCATTCAACAATTTCCTCCAAGACCACGGAGGGTCCAAACATATCTTAACTATAAAATAGGATTGACCTTTCAGTAAAATCATATGACACTAGGAAATCCACAGAGAATCACTACAAATAGTGAAAAGGAATCACACGTGCTAGCAACAGCTTTGTTCCAACCTTCTAAGTTCCTAAGGCCAGGACCACCTGCCCTCAAAGTTTGCAAACATTAACTCAGACGACCTTAGATCCTTTAGAAGAACTAGCAGTACCAGGCCAAAGAAAATTTCTGATAACAAAATCAATCACTTTAGTAACAGACTTAGGGAGGATTAACATACCAGCCCAAATATTCTGAGTCGCAACCAGGGCTGATTTAATAAGCTGCAATATGCCTGTAAATGTAAGGAATTTATTCTCCAAAACTTTGATCCTTTTAGTAATCCTATCCACCAAAGAATTACATTCCACTTTTGACAGCTTAGAGGCAATCAAAAGATATCTGATAGGAAAAGAAACAATCTGAAAACCAGTCAAAGCATCAATCCTGCTCTTTAAATCATCATCCACACCACAACATAAAATTTGACTTTTACTAGCATTTGGCTTAAGGTTTGTCAGCACATTAAAGAGATGAAGACTATCTTTAACCAAATGGATAGAACTCCTATCATCCTTGGAGAAAATAAATAGATCATCAGCAAACAAAACTTTGACATTGTGAAGCTCCTTACATCTTAAGTGGATAAGAAGCTAGGCAAACTAGATGTTCTCGCCAGAATGCTCAAAATAAAGCATCTATGACTAAAACATATTAATAGGGAGAGATATGATCTCCTTATCTAGGCCCCTTGGCCCCCTTGAAGAAACGCTTAAGCTCAACATTAATTTTCATTGAGTAAAAAGGAGTAGTTAACATTCCATGATCTAGTCAATAAAAACAACAGGCATACCCAAAACGACAAGCATATGATGAATTAAACACCAGTTAAACTATCGTATGCCTTCTTCAATCAACTTTCAAATAGACAGAATTCCTATGGTATTCTCTAACTAATTCTTGAGTTAGAAAGAATCTTATCAGAAAATTGCCTCCCTAGAACAAAGACATTCTGATAATAATTAACCAGATAAGGGAGAATTCTCTTAAGTTCGTCAGCAAATAACTAAGAAACACATTTATAAATATCATTACAGTAAGCAATAGCCTAAAACCGGTAACTTTATTAGGATTAGAGACTTTAAGAATCAAAGAAATTGTTGTATCATTCATATGTTTCGACAAATTTACCTAAATCAAAGAACTCCAAAACTGCTGCAATGATGTCATCCCTCATAATAGTCCAATCTTTCTTGAAGAATCTGATATAAAAGCCATCAGGACCCAGAGATTTATCCTCATTAAAGGAGATAATAACCTCTCTAATTTCCTTAGCACAGAAAGGCTGAGACAGATCTTTCACATCCTCCATATATACCATGATTTATGTTCCAATCCAGAGACTTGGCATGATTAGGAGACACCAATAAGCCTTTGAAGAACTGAAGCACGTGATCTTCGATTGCTTAAGAACCTCAACACTATTACCCTGGTTGTCAACGAGCCATTGAATTCTAGAGCACATTCCTCATAACCTTAAAGAAATAGGAGGAGTTTTGATCCCCAATCACTAGCCAATTAACCCTAGATTTCGTCTTAAGAAAGCTCTCCTAAAAAATAGTCCAGGCCGACAATTTCAAATACAGTTCTTCACACAAAGCTCAGTACAGAGATCATCAGGTTTAATACGAAGGTCATTTTTCGCTTTTTCCATACTCTCTATGTCCCCTTACACTCTCTAAGACAAGTTACTGCACACCCTTTTATTTATGTTCTTCAAAATAACCTTAACAGACTTCAAATCTCTACACCAGCGGTACATAGAGAGTCCCTCCACACTAATGTTCCAAGCATACACAATAGGAAGAAAATCCACTCTATCAGCCAAGAAGTTGGAAATTTTAAACAAGGGTTTTGGTTGCATGTAATGAGACTCAGTACTAATCACAGTGAAAGAATGACCAGATAAACCAACATTAAAAAATTGAACAGTAGCATCAGGAAAATTAATAAGTCAAGTACCATTAACCAAAACTCAATCCAATTTGGACATAATGCTAGCCTACCCATCCATTTTGTTCCATCAAGTAAAGAAACAACCAATATAAGGAAAGTCATCCAGAATTAAAGACAGAAAACAATCCTCAAAATCTTTTCAGTAGAATACCTCACAACATTGAAATTCCCCATCAAGATCCAAGGTTTATCAACAACACTCTTATCAAATAGACATAAATCATCCCAAAGACTTAACCTTTAAACAGACACAATAGATAAAAAAAACCACAACCACCTAAAGAAGCCAAGCAGTGAATCAACTGGCTAAAACTGCACAAGACATTCAAATTAACAATATTCGAGTTCCAGAAATCCCAAATCCTCCCATTAACCGCACTGGAATAGTTACACCAACAAGACCACCCAGACATCATATTATTTTGAATAAAAAGATGTTTAGAGACTTTGATTCTAGTCTCCAACAAACAGAAGATACTCAATTGATTAAGTCTACAAAATCTAGCAGCACCAAGATGCTTTAGAGTTCTGTTAAGAGCTCTAATATTCTAGGTAGCGATTCTAATCATTTTGGGGTAGAACCCCTAGCTCCTGCCATAACATCCATAACCTTTCTGCCGTTTGGCTCTCTCTCTTTTTAGGTAGAGGATCTAGCTCATGCATTACAGGATCAACACACTCACTCATAGCAACACAGTCGATATGAAATGAGCACACCATAATTATCAGCAAACAAAGGCTCAATACAATTAGGTATCTTACCAATAGCATGCAACAAACTAGTACCCAATTCTACCACTTGAGGAGGTTCAACATCAACTCTAGACCCCATCTGAGCAATAATAGCGGACAGTTTATTCTCAATCACATGGTTGGTCTCCTCATCAACCTGAGTCACACGCTGCAGAGATACATCTTGAACAAGATCAGTAACCACAGGAATTGAATCAGACCCCCCCCCCCGAGAGATAGCATTAGAGTTTCAAACAAATTCGAGCCTTGAGGATTTGAATATGTCGCAAACTCCCAATTGTTTTCCCATATCTCCATTTAACTCGGGCATCCCAATAAGAGAGTCAAAAGTGTTCTTAACATTGGGTTCCTCTACCTTATCTTCCTTTGAAGTGGAAGCTTTGTTCTTCCCTTTCACTTGAATCCACCCCTTAGAGTGAAAGAAAAGATTATGTTTTTTAGCAACAACTTTATGCTTAGCAAATTTTGAGTAGTCATGCCCAAAACACCCAAAAACAACACATACATTACGCATGCCTTGTTATTCCACACAAACGTTAAAAACCTCTGCAGCTTCCACATCCACATTCACCTTGAACTCATGGATGAGGTCTGGAAACACATCAATCTCAATAAAGATCCTAGCATAGGAAAGTCTAGAGAATTGTTGAGTAGGAGCATCAACATAAAAAGAAAACCAATAGCACTAGCACTCCTACAAAAGTAATCATGAGTCCATAATTCCACAGGAATATTCCATAATTTCACCCATTTAAGAATCATTCTACAAAATTCCTTAGACAAAATCAGATTAGGTCTCTAACGGGTAAGAACCAAGGCTTTACCAACACTGTGCTAAGGTCCATAAAAAATTGTCACATTGATTGTAGTATCAAATCTAAAGAAGAAAAGCTTGCTTCAGTAGGAGCCACATCAACCAGCCCTCCGCTAGCCCACACCTTCAAAGCCACTTGCTTTACTATGTGCACATGGGGTCTTTTATCTATAAAACGTTCTATCAGTCTACTCTCCCATTTAGCATAACTATATTTCACAAGGAAGGAAGGAATTTTAACTGTGACATCGTCATCTCCCAAATTAGGCTTGACATGGGACATTGGGGTAGGTTTTTTCACCCCCCATCTTGAATACTTAAGTTTTCTTCTCCTCATTTCTCATTTCTCCCCTTTCAGACCCCCACTCATGGGTTTGTCGAGAGTCCTTCTGAACTTGTAAACAAAAACCCATTTATGGGTTTGTGAAGAAGTTATTCTCTGATTCTTTGTGAGATATGAACCGAAATCCAAAAGGGATTTAGGGAAAATCTTGACTCAACAAGGAATGGAGGTTTCACATGGGGTCAAGTTCTTTTGAAACATGGATTTTGTGGGGGAAGATGAATCTATTTCCAACCCTAAAGAAGAACTCCTTCAAAAGTTTTTGATGTAGGGGAAAATCGTTGTGAGGTGGGGCTGAATTAGCATGGAGTATCACCGATGGATTCTGGAAATCGGGTAGACAAATAATTTTTAGGAGAGGGTAATGGAAAATCTCAAGTTGTTGAGAGTGATTATGAGATTTGGGGATTTGGGAGGACATGGGCTGTAATTTTTATAAGGTTTCAGAGAGTTTGAGGAGAATATTGGGTGAAGATAATAATAGACAATTTTTATGAAAAAAATACAAGTTGTCAAAAAAAATAATCATTCAATGAAAAAATAAAATTAACGTAAAAAAGTCTCCCACGCGCATGACGTAATTTTAAATTTTTGTTCACAAAATTTACGTAATATATATTATATATATAAAATATATTATAAAAATTACACTGGTATAAATAATATATATTATGTCAACTATTAAAATCTAGAGAAGTGATGTATGCGGCGTGGAATTTATTTTCACGTGGAAGTTTATTTTTTAAAAAATCGTACTACGAGACTATTTTCTTATGTTTTTTATATTTTTGATATTTTTTGTGACTTTTTTAAAATTAATTATTTATTAACATTACTAGGAGAATATTCTTAACAGGTGGATGTGACATTAAGGTACGAACCTCGAGACTCTACTTTTTTTAAAAGTTAAGGGTTAATATCATAGGGACCGCAATTTACCCAAAAATCAACTTACCCCGTAAACTAATTTTCCTTACTAATTAGTCTTCAAACTTTCTCCATTCATCAATTACACATCTAACCGTTAAATGACAGTTAAATAGTCACATGTAGAGAACATGCCTATTTTTTCTCCAATTTTACCCATTTCTTTAACCTTATAAGTTACTCATCTCTCATATTTTTTCATCTAAAAATCAGCCACAAAATGCATCTCTCTTCACTAATTTGTCAAAATTTTGACAAATTCTCCTCTAGTTTCAGCAATGGTTCGGGTTTAGTCTCATACAGGTTCGATTTCAATTTTATCCATCATATTTATTTTTCTCATTCACGAATAAATGTTGCTATTTTATCTAAACCCGAACCATTACTATTTTTTCTAAACTCAAACCGTTGTTATTTTTTTATCAATGATATTTATTTTTCTGTAGCATGAATAAACCATTACTATTTTTTTCTAAACCCAAACCATTACTATTTTTTTCTAAACCCCAACCGTTACTAGTTTTTATTAATCATATTTATTTTTCTCCTTCATGAATAAATGTTAGTATTTTTTCTAGACCCGAACCGTTAGTGTTTTTCTAAACATGAACCATTGTATTTTTTCTAAACCCAAACAGTTGCTATTTTTTATCAATCATATTTATTTTTTTCCTTCATGAATAAATGTTACTATTTTTCTAAACTCGAACCGTTAGTTTTTTTATAAACCCGAACCATTGCTATTTTTTAAACTCGAATCTTTGTTATTTTTTATCAATCATATTTATTTTTTTCAGCATGAATAAATGTTCCTATTTTTTTAAACCCAAACCGTTGCTATTTTTTCTGAATCAGAATCGTTGCTATTTTCTATAAATCATATTTATTTTTCTCCTTCATGAACAAATGTTGCTAGTTTTTCTAAACCCGAACCGTTACTAGTTTCTCTAATCCCGAACTATTAATATTTTTCTCTAAACCCGATTCTTTGCTATTTTTATCAATCATATTTATTTTTCTCCAACATGAATAAATGTTGTTATTTTTCATAAACTTAAACCGTTGCTATTTTTTCTAAAATCTGAACTGTTGCTATTTTTTATTAATCATATTTATTTTTCTCATTCATGAATAAATGTTGCTATTTTTTTCCAAACTCGAACCGTTACTATTTTTTGTAAAGTCGAACCATTATTATTTTTTTCTAAACTCGATCTGTTGCTATTTTTTATCAATCATATTTATTTTTCTCCAGTATGAATAAATATTGATATTTTTTCTAAACCAGAACCGCTGTTATCTTTTCTAAACCTCAATCGTTGCTATTTTTCCTAGATTTGAATCATTACTATTTTTCTAAACCTGAATTGTTGTTATTTTTTTAAACCAAACCCGTTTCACATAGACTTTTCTCCTGCATTAGTAATTATTGCTATTTTTTCTAAACTCGAACCATTGCTCTTTTTTATCATTCATATTTATTTTTCTCTAGCATGAATAAATGTTTTTTTAAACCTGAAACATTGCTATTTTTTCTAAATCCGGACCGTGCTGAAACTAGAAATGAATTTGTTAAAATTTTGATAAATTATTGAAGAGAAAAATGTAATTTGTGGCTGATATTTGGATGGAAAAATATGGGAGATTGGTAGCTTATAAGGTTGAAGAAATTTTGGTAAAATTGGAGAAAAAATAGAATGTGCCGTGCATGTGATCATTTAAAGGTCATTTAACGGTCATGATGATAAATTGATGGATGAAAAAAGTTGGAGGATCATTTAAGAAAAAAAAATTACTTAAGAAATAAATTGATTTTGAGACAAAATATAGGGTCCTATCATATTAACTCAAAAGTTAATTCTCCTTTGCCGATTCCCTCTTCTAGTGATATGAAGCCCATGGATAAGCTGGTGGGTGCAATCGACAGTGGAGGCCTATTCATGATAATAGTGGGCTGGTAGAGGTTTTAATCGAGGAAGATGTGGAAGGAAAAGCCCTTGTACAGGGATCCTCTCAAGGTGGGCCATTTGATCCTTTTTCTTTGGGGCCTACTATTTCAAGGCTAGAAAAACCCAGATTGGTGGCCAGAAAATCTTTGAAAAATAAGAATGGCTATTTGGTTTTGGCCAATACAGGACCGTCAGGTAGTAAGAAGACTTTTTCTGGAGATTGCCAACTAGTTGGAGGATTTGTAGAAAAGGAAGTTGTTAAGATGGAGGCCGCCAGCCTAGATTGTCTGGTAAAAGAAGGAAGCTTCTCTTCTAGAGTTGTTAGAGTATGAGTAGTCCCATGACAATTCGTAGCCTGATGATACTACTTCAGTTTCACTCCTTATTGAATGAGTAAAAATAAATCTTGGGTTTTAAACAACTTCCTCCATCTTAACAACTTCCTTTTCTACCAATAAACTACTCGTTCTTGCTGCAAGTAAAAATAAATCTTTTTACTTGAGAATGTTAGGTGCAAAATTGGGATGAAGTTTTGTTTGATGGTAGAACCTACCGGTTTGACATCATTTTAAAATAACGGCTATGTATGCCTTAAATAACAGTTTAAGTTGGAGACCATTTGGAACCTATGCTAGCATTTGTGGTGTATCTAGGCGTAAACAATAGGAGGTGATCAAGGAGGTTGGCGTAAACCTAAGCTTGCCTATTGATGGGTAATTCTAATGCTTTAACCTCTAGTGTAGACAAATAGGGAGGAGATTATGCGGACTGTCATGTTATTGAGTACTTTAATGATTTTGTTATAAGCAGTGGGTTGATTGACATTGGTATTTTTGGGCCGCATTTTACGTGAACCAATAAGAGAGTCTTCTAAGCTCATTAAGGAATGGTTAGACCGCTGCTTGGCTAATGAGTTCTGGTTTGATGCTCACCTTGTGCGAGTTCAGACCATGCGCCTGTGTTGATTAATACACCCCATACATTGGTTCACTGGAGGTCGGTTTTTAGATATGGCAAGAGATGGGGTGGTTTTGAGAATCGTAAAATTGTTGTTTCACGGGCATGGAAATCAAAGGTTCAGAACAGGTAGTTCTCGGTTTTCTTGACTAAATTGCAACTTGTGAAAAATGGTGTGCTTCATTGGACGAAGGAGCCTAAGGTTGATTCTCGGAAGCTGGCGGCATCCTTTGAGAAAAAATGGGAGGAATTATGGGCAGGGCTCGGGAGATTCTATGGCAATCAAAGCTATGGAGCGCAGACTCGCTCAAGCTTGGGTGGAAAAAAGAGAAATACTTACAAGATAGGGCGGGAGCGGGTTGGTTAACTTCCGGCGAGAAAAATACTAAATTTTTCCATTTCAAAGTCAAATTCGAGGACACAACAATCAGGTTCACGAGCTCGAGCATGTTCAAGGAAGCTGGGTTACAGATCATGATGGCATCAAGGAGGTGGCTCTTAAGTGCTTCAGAGAGCTATTCAAGCCCTCGAATCCAGTGGATATTGAAGGAACTATATGGTTGTAATTTCTGTATTGTGTCTATTTTTATTAATTTGATATTTTTAGTGCAATTGTAATTAGGTTGAGGTGAATTTTTAGGGTGAAAAAAAAAATAATAGCAGTACTGTGACGGCAAATATAAAAACGGAAGTGAAAAAAAAAATAGCATATTGCGAAGGCAAATATAAAAACCGAAGTGAAAAAAAGAAATCTACCATGACTGTAAATAAACACAACGTCGTTATAAAGACAATGAATGACACGACGCGAAGAATAAAACGTCGTAATACAAAAGAATGTTATTGAAGGCGTTAATTTCTTTTACAGTTGTGGTAAAGAAAACTGTCGTAACAATCACCAAAAAATATGATGGTGCTTCACTTCTCACGACATCATATATAACCGCGGTCGTCAATTATTTTTAGTTTTACGACAACATACAAAAATAATATGACGTTTGTCCCTGTAAGCGTCGTGGTAGGTTAACTAGTTATGAAGTTTTGTAGAAAATACCCTAGATGATGTTTTATGACATCTTTTTCCTACCGTCGTGTAATGTAAAAAAAATATTACACGACACTCACGTAGGTGACGGTGAATTCCCGTTCTCTATAGTAATGGACGGTGGATATTTATCATCGTAAAAGGTCAGTGTCCCAAATAACAAATCTCATTAGCAGAAGGGATAGGAAAGGATCTCGCTCCCATACCCACCACCTGTTTTGTAGAAAATATCAAAAGCCATGAAAGTAACGTCCATAAATGCTTAAGAAACCAGTAACCACACATTAACAGCAAAACAAGTCACGGAAACCGTGAGCTCTCAAACTTAAACTTGTTTAGATATCCTTTTCACAAGATACAAATGGTCTATCAAATTCAGGATGTGAATTCACGTGACTCGAACGCACATTACATAAATTTTTTCTATAAAATGGTTATATAGCCTAATAACAATGTTATTTTAAATACATTGATCAAAACGATAATAGAATTGGCTGAGAAGAAGTGGGAGATGAGTTTCTCAGATGCCAGTGGAAATGGGTGGTTGGGAAAGGCCTCTATATAAAAGGTGATTTTAAGGGTAAAAGAAAAATATGAGTTATTTTCCCATGCCACCCATTTCTATTGTTTCTGAGTGTCTCTCCCTTTTCCCTTCATGTCACTTGGCAGAGATTCTTGATGTTTTCTTGTTCTCGAATGGCTGAGCTAGAAATACTTGTCTGGTAACTATATTTATTTTTTCATGTTTTTCTTTATTTTTTAATTTGTTTTTTTTCTACTGTCTTTTTTTCTTGGGGTCACATTTATGACGATATATCTTGGCTCTTATGTTGAAAAACAATGTTTTAATTTTTTTCTCATGAAATGTATTGATTTAGAGTTGAAAACTGATTTAGTGATTCAGATATAAAAAACATGTTTCCGTATGAGTCTGTATATTCCGTATGGGTCTGTATAATATAGGGTGTTTCACATTATACAATAATGGAAAGAAATAATTACAAACGGATAGGAATCGAATAATTACAAATATTGTCAATAATGAAAGTAATCCAAATATACCAAAATCATGGAGATGACTCTTAGGCATCTATAAAAGGAAAGACTGCTGCAATCATGGATAATCCAACTAAGCTGAGGGTTGCCCAGTTTGAGACAATTCAACAGTAAAGAATGCTTCAACAATGGTTTCATAAATATATTCACTAGTTGCTGATCAAATCGTATAAAGCGATTCTCAAGGGCTTTTAGAGCCACGTTTTCTCAAACAAAGTGGTAGTCTAATTCAACATGCTTTGTGGGACCATGAAATACTACGTTGATTGTCATATATAATGTGTTATGTCACAAGATTGGTGCTTGTTTAAGATGGAGACCAATATCTAGAAGAATAAGAGATATCCAAGTTAATCCTGTAGCAGTGAATGCCATGGAATGATACTTTTCTTCGACACTAGAACGAGCCACTGTGGATTACTTCCATGCACTCCAAGAAATACAATTATCGCCTAAGAAAGTGCAAAAACCAGGTATCAAGTAGTTGGACAATCGACCTAATCAACATCAGAAAAATCATAAAGATCAAGAGTGCTTGATGCAAGTATGTATATACTATTGTGAGTGGTGCCACTAATATAGCATAAAATACGTTTTACAATTTTGTAATGGGCAAGAGTTGGAGCATGCATGAATTGGCACATAAATTTGGCACTATAAGATATATCAAGATATGTAAAAGTAAAATATTGAAGACCTCCACTATGCTTCTATAGTGAGTATGATCAGCAGATAAATTCTCATCAATAGGTAAATTTCTACCTTTCACAACCATAAGGGTGGATAACGGCGTACAACATCCCATTTTTGCTCGTGTTAGAAGATCAAAAAGCCCCCATCATATTCTAGGAGCTCAAACTCTGTGATAAATCCTGCTTTATTTGTTCTGGGTCGAGGACTCCTTCTCCATCCCCTTCTTCAAACTCTGATTCATAATTTCATAGAGAAATCTCTTATCAAAGATGAAACAAGATCCATTTTACATCACATCTAAGGGATTCCTTAGTTCCGGCCGAAGAAGCTCCCCCTACTCCAAACTAAGAAGGGATTATTTGAATTCAAATAGCATTATGTTGGATAAGAACAAGTGTGATAAGTCAACTAGGAGGTGGCATCGTCTAGCATTCTATCATGATCGAATTAGACATATCATATGATGACCATTAGTTCCTTTCCTTGATGACAAACCTAACGCTAAATATGTTCTATTAGTGTGGTACATTTAGGGCTAGCTGCTCTTGCCAAGATAACTTGATTCCTAGCTTTTCACCGCCAACCACTCTCCCCTTCCTGGTCCAAGTCCCTAGCTTCTAAGTACCTTTCAATAGCCAGTAAGAATATTTGCATAGAGAAGTCTCTCTATCTACATGCTTCATGGGGTAAATGCAATAGGAGGAATTAATAACCTTGTCAAACTCAAAAACCATATAGAAACCTTATTTTTTTAGAAGAGAACAAGATACTAGATTCTTGTGTATATCTGGCATGTACAAGACGTTGTTTAGAGTTAGTTCCTTTCTTAAGGTCATCTTTAAGATCACTTTGCCTTGATCTTTGATCTCTGACGTAGTTGAGTTCCCCTTGAACACAATTTCTTCATTATCAATGGGGTTGGTTGAATGAAGTGGACAATCCCTTATTTGAGCAAATATGCTTGGTAGTACCAGTGTCAATCCATCATTCCTTCAGGTTGGACCCAACCAAATTCACTTCAAAAACCATTGTAGGTAGGCTTATCTCAACAACATTCCTGGAGATGTTATCTTCCATGTTGGCCTCGTTCTTCTTCTTCTTCTTCGATAGTCTGCACTCCAAAGACTTGTGATCACCTTGTCACAGTTGAAGCATTTTCCCTGGAATTTCTTCTTTTTGACAACTCCACTTCTAACACCCAGCTTATTCCTTTTAACAAACTTGTTCTTTTTGAAGCTTTGGCCATATTCCACAATATTTTCCTTGGCCACAAATGCATTATAACCCTTTTTCTCAAAACCTATGTTGTCTTCTTTAATTCAAAGCCTAACGATGAGATGTTCAACGTTCATTTCCTTTCTTTTGTGCTTAAGAAAATTCTAAAATCCTTCCATGCATGAAGTCAATCTTTCAATGATAGCTTCCACTACAAAAGACTCCTTTAAGATCATCCTCTTAATGTGAATTTCATGCAAGATCACTTGAATTTCTTGTATTTGTCTGATTATAGTCTTAGAGTCCAGCATGGCATACTCAAGGTTTAGGCCCACGATATATTTCTGGGCTTCGACATCTTCATCTTATACTTTTGGACTAAAGACTTCCACAAATCCTTAGCTGTTTTACATGGAATCGGTCAAACTGCTCATAATGTAGTTATGGTATAAGAAGTCAGAATGCATCCAAGCGCCAATCGCATTGACCGTTTGAATATCATTTTCATCCTCTTTCAGTGGAGGAGCTTCCTTAGTCAAGAATCTTGCAAGATTCAAGGTGATCAGATAAAACAATAACTTTTGCACCACCTCTTGAAGTTCAAACTACTAATTTCACGATCTCTCACCAAGGTTCATCATAATCAAAACTGACACTATTGGGGTAGCCACAGTTGGGTTTGCCAAAGTTGGGTCTGTCACTTGTGTCACAATTGGCCTCACAATAGTTTGAGTCACGATTTTTGAAGTGTTTTCCATTTTTGAAATTCACAGACAATAATTAGACAAATATTTTCTACAATTTCAAAATTATAGTCAATTATATAATTTCTAAAAAGATAAGAGCAACAATTGTGCAGAAAATACAGTGTCAGAATTCTAATTATCCATCTTTTAGGGGCCAATTTGATAATATGTAAAATTTTGGGTCAATTATAATACATAAAATTACAGAGCTGATTTTTTAATATGCATAATTTTATGGTGTATAATCAAAAGTAACAAAGCTAAAATATAAATATCCCGAGATAGAACTATGATTTTCTGTAAACACATATGCAGAAACATAATTAATAGAAATTAATATGTTGAAACTATAATTTCAGAAAAAATAATGATCGCAAATAGGTCATGCTAAAAAAAATCAAAAAAAGTAACCACAAGTATAACAGAATATAAAAAATAGTCATTGCACGCCCCTAAAATAAAAAAATAATCACGTGAGAAAAAAAATTCCGACGCCACCAACGAAAAACTGCTCTATTCATCAAAAGTTTATATCGTATACCGTATAAATAAAATATATTATAGACATACTTTATATTTACGGTATATATTACGTAAACTTTCTAAATATTTTACTTAATTTAGCTGGAGTCCGTTTTTATTTTTTTTCATCCTTAACTATTTTTTATTTTCTTTTTTTTAAGTGATTTAATCTTGATGTTATCCCTTTCAGAATACTAACCCAACATCAAGAAAGCCCAACTCATAGTCCATATCAGTTTTTCTTATACATACAAGCCCAATACACGGATTAAAATGATGACAATTAATATGACAGAACAACTATCAAAATTATCAAACCAAAATTGAAAGTCGTCATTTAAAAATCACATCACTGTTTCATCAAACATTCACGTAGTTCGTATTAACCAGCAAAAATCCCTAAACATTTTAACGCACAAAATTCTAGATTCAAAGCGATGAATTCACTGATTTTAACGTTCATTCAGAAGTGATTTTTCCTCTAAAATATCAGTTTTCACAAAATTTCCAGATTTTTAAAATTTATCAATATCTAATTTTTTTAGATTAAGAAGACAATGGGTTGTCCAACTTTAAGTCCAACTTTAAATGAATTTAAAGACTACATATAATCTGAAATTTACAACGGAATTGTCAAAACTACAACATAAATATGATATCAAACAATATGATGGAGAAATTTTGGATTTTTAAATTGAGTCAAGACCTGTGTATCACACATTTTCAAATTGAGGTTATCGTGTACCACAAAAATTGCCCAGACGAATTGATTAGAACTCAAACTACTAGAAACTCAGAATCAGAGAAGTAAATAATGAGAGAGTATATGAAATTGTTTGAGTTTGGTGTATTAGAATGAAGAGATGAGGTGTCAATTTATAGACACGTAGGGGTTTAGAATTGAAAATTGAATTTAATTCTCTAAAAAATTAAGAGCCAATTTTGGAAAATGACATTTATTTCCAAACTGTTACATAATAAAATTTAGAATTAAATAGTATTGCAATTTAATTATAAAATAGTTTTAGAATTATTTCGACAATTTAATACTGAATTTATTCTGGCATTTTCAGAAATAAAGGATTGGAAGATCGTACTATATAAAGTAAACTGATCACACTTTCATATTTTTCTAACTTTATTGGTGCACTTTGAGCATTAGTTTCTCATCGACTGAAACACCATTTTTACCATAAGAGTACCATCTTTCATGACCCATCAAAATGAAAGAATCCTCCAATGAAAAATACTAGATCTTAAAAATTTCGAGAAACAATAATTTATATGAATAAGAAAAAATATATTTTTAAATGTGAAAAAATATATTTTTAAATGTGAACAAATATATTTTTAGACGTAGATGGGCATGCGAATTAAATCAAACTAAAAACTAATTCATCTTTTTCTTTACAAAACAAAATGTTCGGCCATTCACTTTCATAAAAAAACTGTACATTAAACAATTTTCTGAATAATGGCTTAAAAAGCAACAGTTGGGGAAATTCCCTAACTTATGTTTAGTTTTTTTTCTAAAAATTTAATTAATTAAAATTTAAAAAGTTATTTTTAATTAATATTTAGCCTTTTAGAATCAAGACTAAACTAGTTTTAAATCACTTGGTTAATTATAGGGTATTCACGTTGAGTCACTTGTTTATCAATTCGGTCACAACGTAACCCAAATCCGAGACTAGTAAGGGGACATAAGGATAAAAATATTTTTGCTTGCATAATTAATAAATTCTATCAATTCAACTCAATAATCAAATTTATTAATTATTAATACTCCACTATAAAATTATAATTGAACTCTAAGGGTATTTCATATTACTCGACGTAACTATCTGTGATCTATTATTCATTATGCAATGTCCCTTCGTGTATAATATCGTATATAATTAGGTTAATTACTATCGGCGTAATATTTATACACATCTTGATATCCTTAAGGTTTCAAATTCATTATATCGATCAATTATGATAATTTTCATATTTGATACCTCACATAAAATTACCAAATTTTTAGTACTCCACAAGTGATACCAAGCGTTTAGTGTACCGTGACTAAATAAATAAATTGCCTAAGAGGTACTATGTCATTTAATTAAAAGTATCTACAGATTCTACTATTAAGAATTTATGGACTCATCATCCAAAAACTCAGTCATCTAAACTAGGAAATATGTTGACTCATAGACTCTTTCATTATTAATATATCAAAATAACCAAGTTATTACATATAAGTTCAAACCTCTCTCAAGATTGAGACTACTAATAAAATAATAGTAATGAATCTTGATTTTCATTTGATCGTACTTACCAAAAATTAGACACATTAGTTCTTTAAATACATACTAAATGCACTAATACATGAACTAGTTACTCCACCTAGTGATCAAGATAAGTCACTTTACATAATAGAGCTAATTTACTACAGTATTTTTTTAGTATATCGTCAAACTTCACTAGACTGTAAAATTAAGTATTTACAAGTCATAAAGAACTATTGATTGAATACTTTGTTCCCATGAACTGAATGTTGGTCGTCACGACGTATGCGCGGTGGAAGCGTGGAGGCACGTGGCCTTTTAAAAAACTTAACTTTTAATAAAAATCGAATCTTTAATAAAACAAAACTTTTGCACCACCACGATAATCAAATAAAAAATTTTATTGAAAACTCTTTTTCAATCAGTCATGATCCATTATATATTTATAAGTTAAATCTACAACATACAAAGTTAGGAATCATATACCTCTCGTAATCTATATCAAGTGTTCTTGTAAAAATTGATCAATCATCCATTCCCACGAAATTGTTCCAACGATCAACAGACTTTGAGATCCACACCAAAATCTTCCAAGTCAATTCTCATCGCACTAGGAAGTGTGTGGGCACGTAGAATATTACAAGACTTTTTTTTTGTTTCTAGATGTTCTCAACACGTGATGATTATTCTTTTAGATATTTGATTAAGGGTTAATCATAGAAGAAAATCTCTCTGACACCAATCATGTTCTCAATTCAATTCTTGATTGACAAATTCATGATCTGATCAACTGATTCTCTCATCTTCTTCCAACCACCTAGGCCATTAAAATAATATCTGTATATATTCAAGATAATGGCGTATCAGATTTTTAGGGATAAACTGAATAATATTTAATTGTAAAATTATTGATTGCAGTGCCACATGGCACTTCGGTGTGCCGTGAGCCAGCACAGTGCCTCACAGCACCAGTGTAGTACCACGTGGCACCACAATAGTCCATTAGTGATTACTATGAATTAAAATATTTATTTTAATCAGATAATTATCTAGATATCAGTTAATTCAAAATTAACATATCTGATTATCCCTATCAACTAACTTATCTGTTATTTCACAAATAACATATTTATTTGATTTAAATTATTATCTAATAATAATTTAATTATCTAATTTCATAAAGTAGATATTCTATTTCACTTGTCGATAATTAAAAAATCGATAATTATATATATATATATAATTTTTGAAAATTATATTTAAATATATAAATAATAAAATAATTAATCACACATAATTATCTCATAATTATGTACTTGCCCCAGAATAAAATTTTTTTTACAAGTCAGTCATTTTCTCATGTCTTGAAATATTCACACCTTAGACAACGTAGTATAGTGGTGACTTGGGGACATGAACCTATAATCATAAGCTCCAATAAACTAGATTATTAATTAAATAATCTTATTTATTAATTCCATTATTACTCCACTATAAATATGAAATTGCATTCTTAGAGATTATAAAATGTAGTTATAGAGTATTTTCATGTAGCCCACTAATATAATCATTCCATGTAGTTATATCCTCCAATTATAGGTTCGTAAATTAAAATTAATCAAAATTACCATTTTACCCTTCTAGTTACATCTTGATCCTTAAGTACCGTTAATCCACTAGTGAATGACTAATTTATAATCTTATAAATTTGAGCTCAATAACTATTTAGTTCTAGAATTAATAGTTAAGGGAACCAATATACAATCCGTTAGGATAGCTTAGATTCCAAATCTTGTAAGATATGTCTCCAGCCATCCACATCAGTGAATCTCGAGAAGAAAAGTCACTAGCCTGATTAACAAACAGACCTTAACGAGTGAATCAAAAGATCTGTAGACATGCATATGAGTTCATGGCTACTCAGGATTCAGACTGATCTACATATGATCATTGAATTGATATGTATTAAATCTTTATGTAAACGGCATGTTAATAAATATATTAATTTACATCGGGCCTGCATATATAATCTTATTATATAAACTACTTTCACTAAGATATCTATCCACATCAATGATCCGCATCTAGATCACACGCATTCATAATGCTTAGTGAACCATGCTAGCAACCATTCATTAAAGATTTCATACTTTAATATGTTGCTGACAATTTTATTCATTATCTATGATCTTAATTCTCTTGTACTAATACAAGATCAAAGTATCATTAATGAATATTGAATTTTCAGATATTTATATAAATTATTCAACATAATTTAAAAGAACAATTATAAGAAAAATATAATCTTCTTTAAATTTCATATCAAAATGTCAATACACACATGCTTTGAGGGCATAACCCCAACATTAAACTCCATAGGCACACAAAGCAAATATTATTATGATTTTTGAAAATTTACAAGAATGTATTGTACATAATATAAAATAAACTATTTATTATCAATAAGAATTAAATGTCTTTATAAATACAAAAGAATTTCAGTGTCTTTTAGGGCACAATCCTAACAATTGCCCTAAAGCATGTCTAAAACCAGCTTTCCTCATGTTCTCTACATGTGACCCAAAGACATTTGTGACTGATGTTTTATAAATAAATCTGCTAGGTTCGAGTGCTGAAGTAATCTAATTAAAAATTTGAATTCGTATGCCCAACTGGTATACGATTTTCACCATCATAAACAAGCACATAATCTCTCATTCTCGTAGGGTACTTGAGTATATGATTCACATTTATATAGTGAACTTTTCTTGGATTTGACTGATATCTACTGACTAAGCCTACTGTGAAATATACATCCGATGTACAATATAACATACATCTGATGTACAATATAATATACTTAAGACTTCCCACTACCGAAAGCAGGGGAATTGTCTTTATGTTATTTATTTCATCTTATGTCATAAGAAACTGACATAACACATAGGTTCCAATCCTAAAACGGGTGACAAACACTTTCTTGGAATCCTGCGTTGCACACATATACAACATATTGTATTTCATGTAGTTTAGGATAATCACATCATTCTATATTTAAATCTCGAAAGAACTTAATTCTTAGAATAAAGACCACGAATTTTATATCATACATTCAGACAAACATGGCTTTATCATTAACATTTAATTCTACATCATTCCTAATGATAAAATGTCATCCACATAAACACTAAGAAAATCATCATATTTCCTTCCTTTCTCTTGTACTCATGTGGCTCATTATGACCATGATCAAAATCAAAAGCTTGATTACATGATCAACATAATGTTCTAAGTTATTAATACATGCTTAAGTCCACAACTGGACTAATGCATCAAATATATCATAATTCCTGGTCTTTAGAGACAAATCTAAAAATTGAGACATGAAGATATTCACTTCAAGATTCTCGTATAAGGTAGCGTTCTTAACATCCATTTGCCAAAAATCATAAACAATATGAGTTGCAACGAATATAATATCTTTCCAGATATTAGTGAAAATTATCTGCTATACTCAATATCCTCTCTTTAAGTATGACATTTCACACTAATCTAGTCATGAAGGTCTTGATCTTACATCTACATCTCACTTCCGCTTGTAGATCTTTGGCGCACAATACTCTATGAGCTTCTACAAGCTTTCATACTCCATTAAAGTTAATTGAATCATTTTCAACTTCATTTCTTAAAGTCAATGGTTTACTTTATATCGTTTACAATCTCTATACAGTTATCGAGACCTGAGTCATGTTCCTCTAAGATGGGCTCGAAAGTCTCTACCTTAAGCATGAATATCTTAGTTGGTTGAGATCTCTTCCCACTATGATGTAATGATTGGGATTTAGCTCATGTGCCACTAGGATTACCATATTAGACTCTCCCAAGAACATTTACTTCTTATATGATAAGAAACATATTAGAATTCACGGCGCGTGCGCAGCGGGAGTGGGGTTATTGAAAAATTTTATTGATTGAGAAATCAATCACGACACCACAAATCCTAACAAAATAATTTTTTTTTATGAAAAATAATTTTTCGATACAGATCCATTATATATCTATACATTTAATAGACATTCAAAGAAAATGATTTTACCTCTTGAAGTCTATTAAGTATTTTCGCTATCTTCTAGTAACAATAACAAACGTTCGATTCCAAAATTAACAGACTTTGAGATCCACACCAAGATCTTTCAAACCATTCCTCAAACATACTAGGATGTGTATGGACACGTAAAATGAATCAAGAAAAATTTTGTATCTCTAGATGTACTCAACACATGAGATCTAAATATTTGGAAAAGGAATTTCGAGACAAAACTCTGAGAGAGAATTAGAGAATTCGTAGAGTTTTGATCAACGATTAATCAGTCAGATATCGAATTGTGAGGCCAATAGAATATTATCTATATATATTTGAGGTCAAGTCTCATTAGGCATTAGGTTTAGATAAAATAATAAATTATTTATAAATATGTCATCGTAGTGGGACCTACTACTGTCTACACCACATTGTAATGTCGTGCGACACTACATTGTGGCACGCCAATCCCTCATTCAAAATAAATGATTGGCGTGTGACAGTCCGATATGCCATGTGATTTTTTTTTAAATTTATTATTTAATCAGATAAATATCTAAATATCAGTGAATTCAAGATTAACTTATGTGATAATACCTATCAACTAACTTATATATTAATTCAAAATTAATTGATTAGTTAATTCAAATTCAAATTATTATCTTATCATAATTTAATATTATTTAACTTTCATAAATCGGATATACTGTCTCATCATCGATTAATAATATATAGTTATTTAATTCTCAATTAATTAATAACACGTAATTATAGACTTCCCCTAGAAACTCAATTTCTTTTGCAACATTCCTTTTTTATGCTTTGAAATATTCACATCCTAAACTGTGTAGTATAGAGGTGACTTGGAGACTATGGACCCATAATTCTAAGCTTCAATATATCATATTACTAATTAAACTCTTTAATTAAATAATCTCATTTATTAATTTCATTATTACTCTACTATAAATATGAAATTATATTCTTAGTAACTACATATATATTTATACTTGTTATGTCCTCCAATTATTGGTTCGTAAATCATAGTTGGTTAAAATTACCATTTTACCCTTCTACTTACCATTTGATCCTTTAGTACATTAATTCACTAGTGAACGGTCAATTTATAAACGTATTATAAATTTGAGCTTAATAACCATTCAGTTTCAGAATTAATACTTAAGAGAACCAATATACGATTCGTTAGGAAATCTTATATTTCAAATCTTGTATGATCATGATCTCAGCCATGCATGTCACTAAATCTCCAAAATAAAAGTCACTAGCATATTTTACAAACAAACCTTAACAAGTGAATCAAAAGATGCAGTAGACATGTATAGGAGTTCATGACTACTCAGTATTTGGACTGATCTACATATGATTATCTGATTAATGTGTATTAAATCTTAATGATAAACGGTAAGTTAATAAATTTATTAATTCACATTAGTAGTATCCTATATAATAATCTAATTATATAAAGTACATTCACTAAGATGTCTATGTTGGAATTATTTCCATAAAGTAGGGTGTAATAACTATTTATGAGTATTTGGTTATTTCTCAAACATTTCGTATTACTGAATTTAATGAATGAATGAAAGTTTTTCTATTAATTAAAGTGTATTGATAATTTACTCAATTCCTGAAATAATTGTCAACGTAAGAAGAGTAAAGACATAGGGGTCTTCCAGACAAACTCTTCTGAAATTGTTCATAATGATATTCACAGTCATATGATCAACTGAGCAATCGAGTCTGATTATGACTATTAGGTTGAACCAAATGATGCCAGTCCTGAGGCATGGGAGTGTAGACTTTGACGGTTTACTTAGGCATGTTATGTGACATGTTGAATAGACCAGTAAATAATTAGTTTAGAGCAAAACTGTTTACCTAGCTCTAAATCTATTTGTTACAACTTAAGGGTATTATCATAATTACCTTTATCTTGAGGTGAATACGAAACTTGACTTAGTTACTTTTGGTCTTTGATATTCTAAATGAGTGAGTTTGAATTGCCAAACAATACCTCAACTTTTGAGATCGTAATTCAACTATGTTGGAGTTGGATGATTCACAGATATGAAAATTCGTAGTTAGATTGCGAAAACAATAATATCACCTTATGTTTTATTGATGAGTATGTGAATAAATTAACTTGAGCGAGTATTCAATGAAATGAATCATTCAATAAGACTTGTGAATTGTAGAATTCACAAGTTATATTTTTCTTATTAACAATCAATAAAAGAGTTCAAGAAATAATAACAAAATAGGTAAAATGGTAATTTTTTATCACACTCTTATACCTTATATTCACGAAGGATAATATGTTAAAATATTATATGGACCGTGAAATAAAAGTGTTTATTTGCACCAACAAGAAATGTAGGGCGCATGAATCAAGAGTTGATTCGGCATCGAACTTATAGAGGAGTCGTACGATGTCACGATTAAATAGGTCAGAAATTTATGGAGATAAATTCGTCGGGTATCTGAATTCTATAACTTTATTCATGTAAGTCCATTAGGTTTCAGGAGGAAATGAATAGAAAAAACAACAATAGTTGGACCAAAATGTGTTTTGAGCCAATGTGTATTTTCTGAACCCATATGTAATGAGTGTTGTCACTTTATTAGTGAAGAGCAATTAATTGATGTTCAAATAAATTAATTTATTATTTTCTAATTATTGGATAATTAGTAATTAAAAAAATTAATTAATTAATTGATGGAGATCAATTTAAATTTATCAACTTGTATTGATGAATTTGGACACAACATTGACTCTAGTGAGATATGCAATTTTTGACAATAATAAAGAACAAGCGGGTGAATTTCAGAAATTACACATATATGAGTATATGTGAAAATTCAAAAATTATTATATAAGGGATGACATTAGGGTTGCCCCCTAACCTAAGTGTGTTGACACAACCCTAATAAGACAGAGCAGAAAAAGGTTTCTCTCTCCCCTCCTACTGCTTGCCGCCGAAATCACCAGAGGAGAGAGAAATATTTGACTTTTCTTCCTCAGTTGTTTGTAGAGCCCACACTTATTTCCTAACGACGTCCTTGCGAGATATACTTCTAAATTCAACAAGTGGTTGTTGGTGCGAAGACTAATTGAAGGTTTTAGATTTGAAGATTGAAGAACGCCAATCATTTAATAAGGACTCCACTAATTCAGAAAGTCTCTGATACAATGAAAATGTATAAATCATTTCTACCTCTTTTGAATACGTTTAACTTTTTATGCATAATCGGATGTATGGTATTAATATTTAATATGATTAAATTGGTTGATGTAAAAAAATTGATATTCCGCCCACGAAACGTTCGTGGTTCAATTATTTTTTCTCAAATTTTTAAAACTCGATCCAAAAGTCTATTCACATCAATGATCCAGATCTAGATCACATACATTCAAAATGCTGTGTGGTAGCAACCATTCATTAAAGAGTCCATACTTTAATATGTTGTGGACTATTTTATCATTATTTATGATTTTAATCCTCTCGTAATAATACAAGATCATAGTCTCATTAATGAATATAAAATTTTCAGATATTTTTATTAATTATTCAATAATAATTCAGAGAAGACAATTATAAAAAAATATTTTTATTAATTTTTTAAATAAAATATCTTTACACATGTTTTGAGGGCACTATGGCCAACAAAACACTCCCACTACAACAAGGTTGTGTAGTACTAGAAAGTACTTCATTCTTATTCTCTTGACTAACTAGATTCCCACTAACTTCTGGACTTATCTATTACCAATTGGATTGCACTACTGGCATAGTCAAAAAATTCTTCAACATTAGTGTTACGTCTAGATTTCCTTTTGAAATATATATATAGTCTTCTTCTAAGAATACAATGTTTATGATTACAAACACTTCCCATCTTGGTACTATAAAAACATATAACCCACATTCCTTTTTGAATAGCCTACAGTTAGATATTATTTTGATCTATCATCTAGCTTGGTTGCATTCTCTTCTAGCACGTGTGTTAGACATCCACATAAATGAAGGTTACGCAAACTAAGTTTACAAACATTCTGTAATTCTTATGGTGTTTTGGATACTGCCATAGATGATGTTTGATAACTAAAATAGATCTCATCATGTTTAAAAAGACTTGTTTCTCTTTATCGTTACACCATTTTCTGGGTGACCCAAATATCAAATCTTGATATTTACCATGTAGTCTCCAAATACCTTTAAGAGGCGATCAAATTATTGAAGAGATTTAGTTAGTCTTTTCAACACCTTCTCGACTTTTATTCTAAATTATTTGATTTCTCAAAAGTTTTAGAATCGAGAAGTATAAAACAAACATAATCATATCGAGTGTCTGTCAATAAAATTGACACGGGACCCATTGCCATTTCTCACCTAGACTTTCACTTGTCCACTCATGAAATATACTCTAACACTAACATCACGCGCCTCTATGTATTTTTGTCTCAAAAAAGACTCTTGGTCACATTCTTATCAATAATGAATTTGCTTGCCGGTAAGAGTTCAAAAATCTAAAAGCCATGAAGCATATCTCTTACTAGTCTTCAAATCATACTTGGATTATATGACCTAGACATATGTTATAGACGTAGAGTTAGCTTGAGAAACTTTTGTCAATGATGATGTACTATGTATACTATTATTTTACTCCATATCATGCAACAAAAATTTGGAAATAAATAAACTACAAAAAATTAGCGCATGTCACTCTATCCAAAGAACAACATGCATCCCTTTAATTTAGTTTTTTTGGCTTCCGGTCCTTTCACAAAGAATTATGAATGTGATTAGTGATTTCAAAGTCTACGCAATAGGAAGTAATAGAATCATTCATGATCACTTCTTAACGAGATGTATGTTTCAGCTCTTTATAGTTAAGAAAACTTTTTAGTTGGTTTTCTTATATCCAGTCTTCCCGCAATAGAAGTACTTCCCACTAGTGCTTGTTCTCTCTTTCTTACTCTGTATCAAATCTATTTAAAAATATTTTTCTTCATTTTATTTGGGCTAAGCTTAAGCCCAAAAAAAGAAGTGTATTGTGTCACGTTTAACACAAATTATGTCTTCAAAATTTCCTTAGCTATCTGGAGTTCCTAGTTCAGATTTGATCAGATTAGACATTTCCGCATGTGCTATAGTTTAACCATGAAATGATGTAAGAAATCCACTTAGGTACCCAAGACTATATCGATATGGGGTTTCCTATCGATTTTAGCTATAGAAATTTCTGTCTCATTATGAAAAACACTGACTATAAGGATATGGTCATCAACCAGAGTTTCCTTTGCCATCTTAGTGTTCAACAATACCTCTTCAAATCTTTTATTGGACATTAATACTTATATAAGCTTACATGGAGAATGAATTTACTATAGTTCCACAAACATATTTGTGATACAATGAACTTGAGCGAAAATTCAATCTATCTACATAGCGGATATTAATTTTATTCTCCTGAGTGAGTTTCGATTAAAAATCTAGCTTCCACTTGATTTTTTAAATTATGTGAGTTTTATTATAGTGGGTTACTAAGTGGCATTAGGTAGTTAGTCAATCAAATATTTTGCAACCTACTGCAATTAAACAAGCAGGCTCAATTAACATTATATTTAAGTTAATATTATTTTATCTAAATTCTAATAAACTCACAATTTAATTAACAACAAATTAAGTATCTAGAGAGAATACTAAAATTAAAAATTATATTTAAATAAAACTAATAATATACTTCTAGGGTTAGCCATTTATACCCTTATCGATTAAGCTTAATAGTATCTTTACCATAAAAACATCCAAATTAGTTCTTCTTTTTAAAACAAAATTGTCTAACATTGAGTTATCTTTCTAGAGGATTTTAAATCGACTCAGGCCGATATCGGATACAAAAATTATGATCCAAATACTGAACATATCACTATGCAACCACCTACATGGACGTGAGCTTTCATCCATTTTTATTCTCTTTTTGCATCTTTTCGATGTACACCTGATACGAGCAATTACATCATAAAAGTCCTAAAATTCTCAAAGAAAGTTCACAAGAATCTATGAAGCTTAAATATCCCAAAATGAAAAAAAGCAATCTCTTCATAGATTATCCTTCTATTTACATAACCAACAGAAATTTACACATAAAATCTAAATGGTTATGCAAGGGAATATTGAAAACAATCAAACCATCATAAAAGCAAGGCATTTCTTGAATAATTCAAAATATTTGTTTTGATACTAATTGAAGGAATCAATATTGGATCTGGAAAAACTCGAGAAACAATCATGCATACAGATTAAGAAAAATATATTTTGAAACGTGAAAATTGAAACCTATCTTCCATACCATTCTTCAAACAATCAATCAGAATATAAGCATCTTGGCACTCGAATAAAATCTTTTTTCATTTTAAAACAAAATGTTCGGCCATTTCACTCTCATAAAAACTGTACATTAAACAATTTTCTGAAAAAATGGGTTAAAAAAACCATCTCTTACAGGGTTATAATTTAGTAACCCATGTGAAATCAGAGCCACGGTAGAGGAAATTCCCAACCGTATATTTGTTTTTTAGTTTAATTAATTAAAATTAAATTAATTGATTTCCTATTCATTGAAAAAACTGTTTTTGAAAAATGGTTTAAGAAAAAGGCTTCTCTTCACATCGCAGCCATGGGTTGCAATTTTTATATATAAAACAAACGCTTTTTTAAACCAATAATAACTACCATTTTTAATGGCCACCATTGCAAATGAATACAACCCTTTAAAAGGTAATTGTTGGGAACAGGGCCGGAGTCAGGAAATTTGGTCAGTGAGATCTCTTTTTTTATGATATATTATATTTTTAATGATATATTTTCTACAATATTTTTATATGGTATGATTTTTGTCATATATTTTAAGTTATTTTTATAATATGTTTTTCAAGTAAAAAAGGAGAGACCCATAGAGTCAATGAGAGGTAGAACAAGAGAGAGAATATGAAAATCAGAATCGATAATTTTTTAAATCTAATCACCAAAGTTGTTACTCAAATATATCAAAATTTACACTAATTCATATTCACATCATGCTATTCAACATTTGTAACACAATTCATCATTCTTTACAACAATTATACATAGCAAATATCAAGATATGAGATAGTTATAAATTCAATGACATAAATCCATGAACTTCTAGCGAGTGAAATTTTTTTTTCAAAACAGCCTTCAATTTCTGCTTTCACTTTCTTTTATTTTTCTATCTATATTCATGTAGGTAAACAATGAAACTAAATTTTCTATGATTATTATTATTTTCTCTCTTTTTTCCTGAACGATTACTGTTGTTTAGCAACTACAGAAGAGGCAACTCAAAACTAGATAAACTAAATAATTGTAACACTAAAATCCATAAATCTGTAAGGAATTAGGAGGGCCTAGGAAGGGGAACCATCAAATAGCCTAATTGACATCCTAAAACTTAATCCAAGACACATAAAAAATCAAATGGAATCCAAAAGCAAAAAGCATGAAAACAGAGTCAATTGAAGTAAGAAAGTATATGTGTATGCCATTAAAATGAAAGAATTGCAAAAAAAAAAATATAAACAAATACGGAATCCCCAAATAATTCAAAGAATACGCAGTTAAATAAAAAGAAAGTGACCCTACAATGCAAACAACTCAAGCAATTTCTACACAACTTAAACTCAAATAACAAAAAAAGTGCAACTGTGCAAAATCAGAACAGACAACAAAATACATATAAGAATACAGATCAAACTCAAACTCAAAGAACAAACAACAACATAATACATATTAGAATACATATCAAACTCAAACTAAAACTAAAACAACAAACAACAATAAAATATAGATCATAATACAGATTAAACTCAAATCGAAATAAAAATACAGAAGCAAAGCTTGAGTATACAGATCAAAAAATGAAAATATAGAATACATAATATAGACCAAAATGAAAATGAAATACAGAATACAGATCGAAATGATGAAATCATAAACTCAAATCGCAAAATCCTTAATCGCGTCTCAGACAGAGGCAGAGCTCGAGAGAGAGAAAGAGAGAGAGAGAGAGAGAGAGAGAGAGAGACAGAGAGAGAGAGAGAGCTCGAGAGAGAGAGAGAGAGAGAGGGAGAGAGAGAGAGAGGGAGAGAGAGAGAGAGAGGGAGAGAGAGATAGATAGATAGAGAGAGAGAGACCCTATAGTCATCTCCCTCGAAGACCTCATCACTGTCGAAGACCTCGTTGTCGTTGACGACTCATGGAGGAGGGGTGAAATATTGGGGGAATTTGGGGCCTCGGGGAGGAGGGGTGAAATATTGGGAGAATTTAGGGAATGGATCTTAAGGTGCATTTGGTATAAAACATATTATGCTATATAGCTGGAATCCTAGTGTATTTCAAAGAAAGCCTTGTTTGATATCTAATTTGCGCAGTCTTTCAAATTCCAGCAATGTTGAGATACCCTCCATTTAAGAGTATATGAATCCCTCCCAAATTAGTAGGTATCTAGATGCTCAACAAATACTCACACATACAATACCCAAAATAATCCTTCTTCTTCTTCCTTATATTTCTCTCCATCTCATGGTCTGCCATATTTAGTTACAACAACCAATTTCATGAGTGTTTTCAATCAATTTGAGCAATGGACCATAATTTACCTAAATATTTTTCTCTTTCCCCCACTGAATTTTTTCTAATTTTGTGCCCTAACAAAATTATTTTCCTAGAAACAACCACCAAAAGCTTCCAAAACAATAGCCATATAGCTTTTGAAGAAGAATAATAAATTGAAGATGAATGATGTTGAAGAAGATGAAGTTAAAGAGATGATAGAGACACCAAATCAAAGAGACAGAGAGAGAGCTTCGAAATGGTCATGAGCGAGCAGAACTCACGAGCGTAAGGGTCTAACCAGCGAGCGCGTCATCTCCTCAGAAAATAGAAGTTCTAGGCTTTGATACCCTGATTTTAAGAACTTGCTTGAGCTCCAATAGAAGGATCCTTAGGAAAATTTCCATATTCTGAGCATACATTTTTCTTATGTGGGTGGGGTGGGTCGATTGGGGTGAGGGCGATTTGGTTGGGTGGGAATTTTAATCTCTTTTTTAATCGGTGGAGATTTTAATCTTTTTTTTTAAATGTTTAAGTTTTTTTTAATGGTTTAATATTTTTTTCAAATATAATTTTTTAATTATGAAATTAGAGGTTTGACAATTTTTCTCAATAAATTAAGTATAAAGTTTCTTTTTTATAATCAGCGAACATATTTTAAATTAAGGGTAAAATAGAAAATAAAGAATTATGTTTATAATACTCTCTTGCACATTTCATAAAACAAAGTAATTTAATATTCTCACTATTAAATCATAACATTTTCAAAAGTTAACGAACAAAGTAATCTTAATATTCCAGACATATACATTCCCACAATCATATTTCAGCAATCTTATTTCGTAAAATATTTTAAATTAATTAATTTTAATTAATCTTTGGCATTTTAAAATTAGATTGAGCTAGTTTTTAAATCACTTGGTTAATTATAAAGTAACCATGTTGAGCAATTTGTTTATTAAATAGGTCTTGTCAAAGCGTAACAAAAATATGAGGTTAGTAAGAGGACCATGAGAATACAAATATATTTAGCTACATAATTAATAATCTCTATTGATTAAACTCATAATCGAATTTAATTATCATTAACTCAACTATGAAATCATAATTGAACTCCAAGTTATTTTATATTACTCGACCTAACTATCATTGACCTATTTTCATTATAAAATGCCCCATCCATAATATAGTAACATGTATAATTAGGTTAATCACTATCGACCAAATATTTATACACATCTTAGTATTCATAGGTTCCAAATTCATTCTACTCACCTATGATAATTTTCTTACTTGATGCATTAAGTAAAATCATCAAATCTCTAGTACTCCACAAGAGATACTAAACACTTAGTTTATTGTGACCACATAAATGAATTACGTAAGAGAAACTTTGTCACTTAATTAAAAGTGTCTATGAATTCTACCATTGAGAATCTATAGAGTTACTATCCAATAAATAAGTCATCCAACATACATAATATATTGACTCATAGAGTCTCATTCTTGACAGATCAAAATGACTATGCTATTAAATATAAGCTCATAATTCTCTCAAGATTGAGAGCACTCATAAAATTATAACAATGAGTCTTGATTTTTGTTTGATAGTATTTTACTGAAAATCAGAACCATTAGTCATTTCAATGCATTCCAAATGCACTAGTACAATAACAAGGCACTCTTCTTAGTGACCAAGATAAGTCACTCTACATAATAGTATTTTCTTACTAAAACGTCCAACTTCAGTAGACTGTGAAATTAAGTATTTATAAGTCATAAAAAACTTTTGTTTAAAAACCTTGTTTCCATGAGCTAAATTTCATAGGTATAAACCAAATACTATTTTACTTGTGGACTTTTTAGAAGAATTTATTGTATATAATATAAGAATAAACTTTTTCTTATCACGGAATTAAATGTCTCAATAAATACAATACAATTTCAGTAATTTTTAATGCACAGTCCTAATAATCTCTCAATTTCCATAAAGCACATTTACGACTAACTTAACCCTCATGTTCTCTACATATGACCCAAAGACATTTATGGCTACAGTATTTATAAACAAGTCTGCTAGGCTCTACCGCTGAAGTAATCTAATTGAAAATTTGAATTCATATACCTTACTTGTATGAGATTCTCACCATGATAGACAAACACACAATCTTTTGTTCTCCTAAGATACTTGAGTATATGCTTCACAACTATCCAGTGAAAACCTTCAGGATTTAACTTTTATCTGCTGACTAAACCTACTATGAAATATACATCCGATGTACAATGTAACATACTTAAGACTTCCCATTATCAAAACTAAGAGACTTGTCTTCATGTTATTTATTTCATCCTATGTCATAGACACTGACATGATACATAGGTTCCAAACCTGAAAGGGTAACATGCCATTTCTTGGAAACCTACATTGCACACCTATACAATATACTATTAACTATGCAGATAAGGATCACCACATCATCCTATATTCAAGTCTCAAAATAACTTAATTCTCAGAATAAGTACCATTTTTCCAAAGTCTTTGATTAAATTCATACCAAAATGGCTTTATAGTTGACATTTAATTCTACATCGTTCTTGATGATAAAATTTCATCTACATAAAATACTAAGAAAATTATTATATTTTCTTTCTTTCTCTTGTACTGACATGGTTCATTATGACCTTGATCGAAATCAAAACATTGATTACATGATCAACATAATGTTCTAAGTCCTTAATGCAAGCTTAAGTCCACGACTGGACTAATGCATCATGTATATTATAATTCCTAGCCTTCAATGACAAATCCAAAAATTGAGATATAAAGATATTTATTTTAACATCGCCATAAAAGATAGTGTTCTGAACATCCATTTGCCAAAACTCGTAAATGAGATGAGATGTAATTGATACAAGATCTTTATAGACGTGAGCATGCTTATTAATGAAAATGATCCGTTGTACTCAATATCCTCCCTTCAAGTATGCCATTTCACACTAAGTCTAGCCTCGAAGGTCTTGACCTTGCATCTATGTCTCATTTCCGCTTGTAGATCTTCAGCACCCAATACTTTAGTGCCTCTACAAGCTTTCATACTCCATTAGAGTTATTGAAATCATTTTCAGATTTCATTGATTGAACCCAATGATTTACTTTGCATAATTTACAACGTCTATATAGTTTCTGAGATCTGATTTATGTTCCTCTGAGATGGACTCAAAATTGTCTCACTTGAACCATGAATCACACAGTTGGTTGTGATCCCCTCCCACTACAACGTCGTGATTGGGAACTAGCTTATGTTCCACCAAGATTACTATATCAGACTCTCCTAGGAACATTTATTTCTCATACGAATGAGAAACTCTCCCAGTATAATAAGGTTGTGTAGTATAAGGAAGTACTTCATTCTTATTCTCTTGACCAACTAACTTCTGGACTTATCTTTTATTAACTGATTGCGTGGCACATGCATTATCAAAAAATTCTTCTAAGTTTATGTTACGTCTAGAGATTCCTTTTGAAATATAGTATTCTTCCAAGAATACAATGTTTATACTTACAAACACTTCCCATTCTTGGTACTATAAAAAACCAATAACCCACTTACTTTTTGCATAGCCTACGTTAGATAGATATCATTTGGATCTACCATCTAGCTTGGCAACATTCTCTTTTAGCACGTGTGCTGGACATCCACACATATGAATGTTACATAAACTAGGTTTACGAACATTTCATAATTCTTGTGGTGCTTCAGATACTGCCATAGATGATGTTAGATTCAAAATACATCATTTATAAGGATAATCCACACATATGAAGGTTATGTAAACTAGGTTTACGAACATTCCATAATTCTTGTGGTGTTTCAAATATTGCCATAGATGATGTTAGATTCAAAATACATTGTTTATAAGGCTAATCCTAAAAAAATAGGCCAGTTAAATAACTAAATATGGATCTGATCATGTTAAAAAAAATTGTTTCTCCATATTGTTACACCATTTTCTGGGTGACCCAAATGTAATCAACTGAGATAAAATCCTGATATTTACTACGTAGTCTGTGAATGCCTTAAAGAGATATTTACCTATTCGATCAAATTGAAGAGACGTAGTTTGTCTCTCCAATGCTTTCTCGACTTTCATTTTAAACTTTTTGATTTCTAAAAAGTTTCATAATCGAAAAGCATAAGACAAACATAGTCATATCTAGAGTACCCGCCAATAAAATTGACATTATACCTATAGCCAACCCTCACCTAGACTTTCATTTGTCCAGTCAAGTAATATACTCCACTCTAATGTCCTGTGCCTCAATGTCCTTCTGTCTTAAAAAATTCTCTTGGTCATATTCTTCTCATTAATGATTTGCTTACGTGTAAGAGTTCAAAAAACTAAAGGCCATGAAGCCTGTCACTTACTAGTTCTCGAATCATTCTTAAATTATATCACCTAGACATATGTTATTGACCTATAGTTGGCTTGAGAAACTTTTTTCTACTATGATGTACTATGTATACCATTATTTTACTCCATATCATGCAACACAATTTTAAAAATAAATCTACTATAAAAAATAGTGCACATGCCTCTATCCAAAGTACAACATGCAATTCCTCTAATTTAGATTTCTCGTTTCTTAGAACCTCTCAAAGAATTTTGAATGTGATTAGTGATTTCAGAGTCTACATACAAGGACGTAGTAGAATCAATCATTGATCGCTTCAGAATGAGATGTCAACTTTTTATAGTTAAGACAATCTTTTAGCTGGTTTTCTTGCATCCAGCCTTCCCCCAATAGAAGCACTTCCCATTAGTGCTTGCTTTCTTTTTCTTATTCTGAGTCAAATCTATTTAGACATCTTTATCTTCTTCATCTTATTTGGACTAAGCTTAATCTCAAAAGAAGTAGTGGACTGAGTCACGTTTAACACACACTCTCTTCAAGATTCTCTTAGCTATCTTGAATTCCTAGTTTAGTTTGGCCCAATTAAACATTTCTGCATGTGCTATAGTTTAATCATAAACTGATGTAAGGAATCCCCTTAGTTATCCAAGATTATATCGACATGAGTTTCCCGATCGATTTTAGCTATAGGAATCTCTGTCTCGTTTTAAAAAACACCAACCATAATGATTTGGTCATTAACCAGAGTTTTCATTACCATCTTAGTGTTCAACATTACCCCTTAGATATCCTATTGGAGATTAATAATTATAACATCTTCGAAGGAGAATGAATATAATAAAGTTCCAACATATTTGTCAACAATGACCTTAGTAACATGGAGCTAAAATTCAATCTATCTCTGTGGCCGGTATTAATTTTATTCTCCTTAGTATAACTCTAAAAAAGATCTAGAATAGCACTAATTAGGAGTGTACATGATTTTGTTTACGGTTATATTAAAGTCCTAGTTAGTATCCACTAGTCTTGATAATATTTTCAATATAGATATAATAGGCTCATGGACGACATATTAATTATTGAAATATAATAAAAATCTCAATCATTACATACAAATTCTAATTAAAGCATATATTATAACATGAAAATAAAAAATCAAAAATAAACATGTAATATACGCAACAATATCCCAATTCTCATAGACATATGCATGCTTAGGTAGAATGTACATTTAAAAGTTAGGTAGGATAATAGTCCAATCTAATTAATTACCAATATAATATAAATACATAGTAATCCTACTAATCTAATATTAATATCTAGAAATTACCTAACGTTCAGCTTTGGTCTCTTAAAATAAGTAATAAGAACCACTTAAGTGGGAGACAAAAAAAAAAGTCAAGTGTATACCATTATTTCACCCTCATGCTTGACACAAATAGACAACTCATGCTTAGGTAGATCATTTTCAGTTATTCACATATCAAGGTGAAAATTACAAAGATCATACTCATAATATATGATACTTCTGATATCCTCCTTTAGGGAACATCCAAGATTGAAGATGAGGTACCCTAACACCTTACTATGATCCAATAATGGAGACCATGAGTTTCGATTAAGAATCCTGCTCCTACTTAATTTTCTAAATTACATGAGTTTTTATTACCATGGGTTACTGAGTCACATTAGGTAATTAGCACACCTAATCTTTAGTAACCTACTCCGATTTATCTAGCTCACTCAATTAGGATTACATTTAAGTTAATATAATTTAACTAAATTCTAATAATCTCACAATTTAATTAACGCTAAACTAAATATCTAGCAAGATTATTAAAATTAATAATTGTATTTAGATAAAACTAAAAAGTTGCTTCTAGGGTTAGTCATTTTATACCCTACTCGATTATGCTTAATTTTATCTTCATTAAGCTATCACAAATACTTATCCTTTTAAAAACATAATGCCACATGATATCTAAATGTGATGTGCATAAAATAAAATTATCTAAGCATGAATGGGTATGAAACATAATAAAAAAAACAACATGATATAAAAGGTATATATCTAAATATACCCTAGCCTTGCATAACCCTAATCCTATCTTAATTTAAAATCTAAAACCAATCTTCAAGATAAGCTGAGATTTGTTGTTGATTTCCACCCTTGATCTCACAGCTGGCCACCTCGGACCAATACTCACTGCCTGACGAGATTCATCTCTTTTCAATGAACTGAACCAGAAAAAAACTAAAAAAAAATTTGTGCTTATCCGATGCATCAAAATCACTTGCTTATTAAATATGTCTCCTCACAACGTAATCTAATTCTAAGGCTAGTAGGAGGACCGTAAGGATAAAATTATATTTGGCTACAAAATTAATAAATTATATCGATTAAACTCATAATTAAATTTATTAATTATTAAGTACAATTAACTCCATTATAAAATCATAATTGAACTCCAAGTGTATTTTATATTGCTCGATGTAAATATATTTGACCTATTATTCATGTAATACCCCTATATAATATAGTACCATGTATAATTAAGCTAATTACTATCGACCTAATATTTATACACATCTTGATATTCTTAGGTTCCAAACTCATTCTACCGGTCAACTGTTATAATTTTCATACTTGATGTCTCAAGTAAAATTATCAAATTTCTAGTACTCCATAAGAGATATTAAACGCTTAATTTATTGTAACCACATACATGAACTACTTAAGAGGTTCTATGTTACTTAATTGAAAATGTGTATGAATTCTACTATAGAGAATATATGGACTCACTATCCAATAACTCAATCATCCAATCTATAGAATATATTGACTCATAGAATCTAATTCTTGATAGATCAAATTGACTAACCTATTAAATATGAGGTCATAACTCTATCCCACTCATATAATAATAGTAATAAGTTTTGATTTTCATTTGATAGTATTTTACTGAAAATCTGACTCATTAGTCATTTCAATTTATTCCAAATGTACTAGTACATTAACAAGATGCTCTACCTATTTACCAAGTTAAGTCACTCTACGTAATAGAGTTAACGTACTATAGTCTTTTCTTAGTAAAATATCCTGCTTCACTAGTCTGCGAAATTAGTATTTACAAGTCACAAAGAACTCTTAGTTAAATACATTGTTCCTATGAGTTGAACTCCATAAGACCCTCATAAACCAAGTAATATTATGCTTGGTGATATTTTATGAGAATATATTACACATAATATAAGAACAAACTATTTATTGTTAGTCAGAGTTAAAATCCTAACATCTATAATAGGAATAGGAATGGCTACTGTAATTATGGATGAACATATATATATATATATATATATA
>QANY01008048.1:5028-24163 GCA_003255025.1 Datisca glomerata
CTATTTTTCAATACTGGGCTGGCTTATTTATTCTTCCCAAGAAGGTCTTGAATATGATTCAGGTGGTTATTAGGAATTACTTATGGAACGCATTAGCTGTAAAGCATTCTGGTGCTAAAGTGGCTTGGAATAACTTGTCCCTTGTTAAATCCCAAGGAGGTTTGGACCTTAGAGATCTCTCTTTAGCTAATGAAGTGGCTGTAGTAAAGCATTTCTGATTCCTGGTCTCTTTGGAATAAAGCTTACCTTTGGAAGGATTGGTTCAAGTTTTTCTTGATCAAGAAGAGCTCTATCTTCTTGGTTAAGCTTGCCACTAATCCTTCTTGGAGTTGGAGGAAAATTCTGAAAATCAGAGACAAGTTTGCTGGGTATTGCAAAGCTCTTGTGGGAAATGGTGAGCAGATCTCTCTTCTCTTGGACCCTTGGCAGCCTTTGGGGGCTCTTTCTCAAAGGTTTGGACCTAGGATTCTTTTTGGTACTAGTTGGGATTGGACTACCAAGGTGAGCTCAGTGATCCAGAATGCAGCTTGGAACTGGCCTATTTCTATCTCCCATGAGCTTATCACAATTAGAGACGTCCATCTTCCCCCTCCAAAAGAGTCCTCTTTGGACTCTTGGATTTGGACTCTTTCTCCCTCTGGTCTTTTCTCTGTGGGGCACACTTATAGGAAATTGGCTTCAGCTAGTGAAAAAGTGAGATGGGCTCCTCTTATTTGGTTTAAGAAGCATATTTCCAGATATAGCTTTATTATTTGGCTTGCGGTTCTTAATAGGCTTGCAACTGCGGATAGATTGGCTGCTTGGACCTCCTTTCCCGGGTCTTCCAATGTTAGTAGTTGTGTACTTTGTTTGCATCTTTCAGAATCTTCTGAACACCTGTTTGTTTCTTGCCCTTATTCTAGCTTTATTTGGCAGAATTTGGTTGGTTTGTGTGGCTTGATGTCTTCTCTTAGGAACTGGAATCAACTTATCTCCTGGCTCCTTGTGAAAGTTAAGAAAGGCTACTTCTTAGGCCTTATGTTGAAGCTTATGTTCAGCTTGTTTGTCTACCATATCTGGAGAGAGAGAAATAATCGAGTCTTTGAGGGCAAAATGAGGGACAAGAAAGTGGTCTTGGCTTGCATTACAAATGCCATTAAAGGTAGATTTTTGAGTCTTAAAGGATTTTCTGTGACTGAAGATAAAATAACCATTCAGCTTGCCTGGGATTGAATGCCTCTATTTTTGACAATTAAGCTTGGTTCTTCTGTTTCTTTAGTGTTATCTCTTGTAATCTTCTGTTAGTGTTTGGGTGCCTCCAGCTTGTGTGTTGGATGGTTCCTTTTTTTTTCTTTTGCCTGGGGTATGCTCCTTATATATTTGTATGTTTCTTCTTCAGTTTATACAATATTTTAATTTACCGGAAAAAAAACTCCCTGGTGGTCCAATTACAAAACTTAGAGCCCAAAATTTCAAGAAAGCACTTATTGGGCTGATTTCAAGAGAATTTGAATGATTCTGGAAAAGTGAAGCCCAATGTGGGTCCAAATAAAAATCAAGGCTTTATCCATATCATCAATTCGGTTGAAGAGTCTAATTAGCATATTGAAAATGATAATGAACCTACAAAAACGTGTTCATCAAGATAAGGCCATGAAAAGCCATGAATTGGACTATTTTCAAGGCAATTAAATACGGGGATGAATCTAGCTTGGATTGGTTATGCTTAAATACTTTGTTTATAGTCAATTAGTGATATTTACTTACTATTAGTAGTCAAAAAAGGTCTAAAAATGGGAGAACTTATTTACTTTAATGTCGGTGTTATTTCAAAGCTAAAATTAATTATTTTCCTATTCTTGGAGGGTTGTTCCAAGTATAAAACATGGTACCCACGAAATTTGTAAGGATGTTATGAATATTGAAAACAAGTTTATGTTATTGTGAGGTGTGTCCTCTTTGTTCTTGAAAGAACTCTTTGAACTTATCAAGTTAGTCTTATGGCGTTCAAACAACCAAACTTATCACCTTGATTCTTGAGTGATCCTTAGGTTTCTTGGTTTGGCGTTTCTATCCTTCGTAGTCTTAGTTCTTATCTTGCTAGATAACGTATTAAGGCTCAACAATCTTGTCTTTCACGTTCTTGGGGTTCTTGAACCATCATTGTTATCAGGTTTCATCGTAAATCGTTGGTGGGGTTCATATCAACAACACTCCAAAATTTTATCGGAAATGTGTTTTGGGTGTCAAAAGTCGGTTCGAGTACATGTCATTCCCAAAAGATCTAAGTTTATCCAAGTTCATCTAAATTGGGCCTAAACACGTCCTATTGTGTTTTTTAACTCCATATGACACTAGAAAAACCTAAAACGACCACAACACTACATATCTAATCCCTAACATGTTTTGGGTATCATAAATCAGTTCGAGTACATGTCGTGCCCCAAATATCAAATTTTAGCCAAGTTCATCTAGTTTGGGTCTTTTGGACTCTGTATGGCACTAAAAGCACCTAAAACGACCACAAAACTGCAAATTCTAATCTCTAACACGTTTTGGACTCTGGTGTCAATGGATCTCTTGGCTCCTAGTTAAGGCCAAAGGTAAGTCCCTTGCTAGCTCCATTCTGAAGCTTCTGTTCATAGCATTTATCTACCATATTTGGAGGGAGAGGAACCTCAGAATCTTCCAGGGAAAAATCAGGGATAATGCTGTTTTGGTGAAGGTTATCTCGGGCTCCATTAGGGATAGGCTTCGGTTGCTTAGGGGAGGGGTGTCCTTGTCTCTCCAAGCTGCTTGGGATCTCATATTTTTTATTTTTGAGCCTCCTTAGGGGCTGAGTATGTTAATTTGTTTCTTTGTATTGAGGAGTTTGGTTTCTTTTTGTAATGCGATGAGATTTAATTGGCTTATTTTTTTGGGTTTAGATTTGTTCTGGCTTTAGCTAGCCAAACTTATCTCTTTTTTTGCTTTGTAGCTTTGTATTTCCTCGGGTATGCCCCTTGTATATTTGATTGTATTTTTCGGGTAATACATTTTCTTGCTTACAGAAAAAATAAATGTGTTTTGGCTGTCAAAACTCAATTCATGCACATGCCACACCCAAAAGATCTAAGTTTGGGCCTAAATACGTCCCATTGGGTCTTTTTTACTCCGTATGGCACTAGAAGCACTTAAAACGACCCCAACACATCAAATTCTTATCCCAAACTTGTATTGGATGTCAAAAGTCAGTTCTAGTACATGCCATGCCCAAAAGATCAACCTTTAGCCAAGTTCGTCAAGTTTGAGCCTAAACACGTCACATTGGGACTTTTGGACTCCGTATGGCACTAAAAGCACCTAAAATGACTATTGTGTATATTCCATGCCCAAAAGATCCAAGTTTAACTAAGTTCATCTAAATTGGACCTAAACATGTCCTGTTGTGTCTTTTTTCCTCTGGATGTCCTTACAAGCACATAAGATGACTAGAGAACTCCAAATTCTTATCTCAAACGTGTGTTGGGANCAATTACAAAACTTAGAGCCCAAAATTTCAAGAAAGCACTTATTGGGCTGATTTCAAGAGAATTTGAATGATTCTAGAAAAGTGAAGCCCAATGTGGGTCCAAATAAAAATCATGGCTTTATCCATATCATCAATTCCGTTGAAGAGTCTAATTAGCATATTGAAAATGATAATGAACCTACAAAAACGTGTTCATCAAGATAAGGCCATGAAAAGCCATGAATTGGACTATTTTCAAGGCTATTAAATTCGGGGATGAATCTAGCTTGGATTGGTTATGCTTAAATACATTGTTCATAGTCAATTAGTGATATTTACTTACTATTAGTAGTCAAAAAAGGTCTAAAAATGGGAGAACTTATTTACTTTAATGTTGGTGTTATTTCAAAGCTAAAATTAATTCTTTTCCTATTCTTGGAGGGTTGTTCCAAGTATAAAACTTGGCACCCACGAAATTTGTAAGGATGTTATGAATATTGAAAACAAGTTTATGTTATTGTGAGGTGTGTCCTCTTTGTTCTTGAAAGAACTCTTTGAACTTATCAAGTTAGTCTTATGGCGTTCAAACAACCAAACTTATCACCTTGATTCTTGAGTGATCCTTAGGTTTCTTGGTTTGGCGTTTCTATCCTTCGTAGTCCTAGTTCTTATCTTGCTAGATAACGGATTAAGGCTCAACAATCTTGTCTTTCACATTCTTGGGGTTCTTGAACCATCATTGTTATCAGGTTTCATCGTAAATCGTTGGTGGGGTTCATATCAACAACACTCCAAATTTTTATCGGAAATGTGTTTTGGGTGTCAAAAGTCGGTTCGAGTACATGTCATTCCCAAAAGATCTAAGTTTAGCCAAGTCAATCTAGTTTGGGCCTAAACATGTCCAATTGGGCCTTTTTGACTCTGCACCTAAAATGCCCACAACACTCTAAATTCTTATCAAAACTTGGTTTGGGTGTCAAAAGTCAGTTCGATTACATGCTATTCTCAAAATATCCAAGTTTAGCCAAGTTCATCTAGTTTGGTGCTTAACACATCCCATTGGGTCTTTAGGACTCCGTATGGCACTAAAGCACCTAAAATGACCACAACACTCTAAATTCTTATCTCTAACGTGTTTTGGGTGTAAAAAGTTGGTTTGAGTATATGTGATTCCCAAAATATCCAAGTTTTGCCAAGTTCATCTAGGTTGGGCCTAAACACGTCCCATTGAATCTTTTGCACTCCGTATGTTTCTAAAACCACTTCAAACGATCACAACACTCGAAATTCTTATCCCAAACGTGTTTTAGGTGTCAAAAGTTAGTACGAGTACATGTCATTCCCAAAAGATCTAAGTTCAGCCAAGTTCATCCTAGTTTGGGCCTAAACATGTCTCATTGGGTCGTTTTTACTCCTAATTGCAATAAAAGCACATTAAATGACCAACACACTCCAAATTCTTGTCCTAACATGAATTATTTTTAGTCAGTTTTAGTACATTCCATGCCCAAAAGATCCAAGTTTATGGAAGTTCATCTAAATTGGGCCTAAACACGTCCTATTGTATCTTCTTTCCTCTAGATGGCACTACAAGCACCTCAAACAACTCCAAATTCTCATCCTAAACTTGATTTAGGTGTTCAAATTCCGTTCAAGTACATTCCATGCCCAAAATATCCAAGTTTAGCCAAGTTCATCTAAATTGGGCCGAAGCACAACCCATTGGGTGTTTTTGACTCCATATGGCACTAGAAGCACATAACATGAGCACAACACTCAAAAATCTTATAACAATAGTTTGTTGGGTTAAAAGTCAGTTCGAGTACATGCCATTCCCAAAAGATCTAACTTTAGCCTAGTTCATCTAAATTGGGCCTAAACACGTCCCATTGGGTATTTTGCACTCTGTATGGCTCTAGAAGCAACTAAAACGACCATAATAATCCAAATTTTTATCCTGAACGTGGTTTGGGTGTCAAAAGTCAGTTCGAGTACATGTCATTCCCAAAATATCCAAGTTTATCCAAGTTCATCTAAATTGGGCCTAAACACGTCCTATTGTGTTTTTTAACTCCATATGACACTAGAAAAACCTAAAACGACCACAACACTACATATTCTAATCCCTAACATGTTTTGGGTATCATAAATCAGTTCGAGTACATGTCGTGCCCCAAATATCAAATTTTAGCCAAGTTCATCTAGTTTGGGTCTTTTGGACTCTGTATGGCACTAAAAGCACCTAAAACGACCACAAAACTGCAAATTCTAATCTCTAACACGTTTTGGGTGTCAAAAGTTGGTTCGAGTACTTGTCATTCCCAAAATATCCAAGTTTATGCAAGTTCATCTAGTTTGGGCCTAAACCGTCCCATTGAGTCTTTTGGACTCTACATGTTTCTAATAACACTTCAAACGACCACAACACTCCAAATTCTTATCTCAAATGTGTTTTGGTTGTCAAAAGTTAGTTCGAGTATATGTCATTCCCAAAAGATCCAAGTTTAACCAAGTTCATTTAGTTTGGGCCTAAACACGTCCCATAGGGTCTTTTTGACTTCATATGATTATAAAAGCACCTCAAGTGGCCAAAACTCTCTAAATTCTTATCCTACACACGATTTGGGTACCGTATGTCAGTTCGAGTACATGCCATGCCCAAAAGATCGAACTTTAGCCAAGTTCGTCAAGTTTGGGCCTAAAAACGTCCCATTGGGTCTTTTGAACTCCTTATGGCACTAACATCACCTAAAACAACAGTAAAACTCAAAATTCTCATCCTAAACGTGGTTTGGCTATCAAAACTCAATTCGAGTACATGTCATTTGGGTTTTTCTGACAAGTTCTTCGAGTTTGGACCTAAACACGTCCCATTTGGGTCTTTTCGCCTCTGTATAGCACGAAAAGAACCTAAAACGACCAAAACACTCCAAATCCTTATCCCAGGCATGTTTTGTGTTTCAAAAGTCAGTTCAACTACATGTCGTGCCCAAAAGATCCAAGTTTAGCCAAGTTCATCTAGTTTGGGCCTAAACACGTCCCATATGGTCTTTTGGCTTAAAAGCACCTTAAACAATCAAAACACTCCAAATTCTTATGCTAAACATGATTTTAGGTGCCAAAAGTCAGTTCGAGTACATGTCATGCCAAAAAGGTCCAACTTTAGCCAAGTTTTTCAAGTTTGGGCCTAAAAACATCACATTTCGGTCTTTTGAACTCCTTATGGCACTAACATCGCCTAAAACAACAAAAAAAAATTCAAAATTATTAATGTTTTGGCTGGGCTAAGCATATTTGGTTCAATCGCCATGTGCCTAGGTTTAGCTTCCTCTCTTGGGTGGCTATAAAAGGCAAGTTGCTGACTAAGGATAGAAGAGAACATTGGTCCATGCCTACATCTATTAGCCCTTCATGTGCATTTTGCGTCGGTGAGACTAAGGTAGCTGAGCACCTTTTTGTGGGATGCAAATCCACAAAGCCAATTGGGACAGTCTTCTAGCTAAATGTGGTTTGAGCAGCCCCCACTCCAATTGGTGTCAATGGATCTCTTGGCTCCTAGTTAAGGCCAAAGGTAAGTCCCTTGGTAGCTCCATTCTGAAGCTTCTGTTCACATCATTTATCTACCATATTTGGAGGGAGAGGAACCTCAGAATCTTCCAGGGGAAAATTAGGGATAATGCTGTTTTGATCAAGGTTATCTCGGGCTCTATTAGGGATAGGCTTCGGTTGCTTAGGGGTGTCCTTGTCTCTCCAAGCTGCTTGGGATCTCATCTTTTCGATTTTTGAGCCTCCTTAGGGGCTGAGTATGTTAATTTGTTTCTTTGTATTGAGGAGTTTGGTTTCTTTTTGTAATGCGATGAGATTTAATTGGCTTATTTTTTTGGGTTTAGATTTGTTCTGGCTTTAGCTAGCCAAACTTATCTCTTTTTTTGCTTTGTAGCTTTGTATTTCCTCGGGTATGCCCCTCGTATATTTGATTGTATTTTTCGGGTTAATACATTTTCTTGCTTACAGAAAAAATAAATGTCTTTTGGCTGTCAAAACTCAATTCATGCACATGCCACACCCAAAAGATCTAAGTTTGGGCCTAAATACGTCCCATTGGGTCTTTTTTACTCCGTATGACTCTAGAAGCACTTAAAACGACCCCAACACATCAAATTCTTATCCCAAACTTGTATTGCATGTCAAAAGTCAGTTCTAGTACATGCCATGCCCAAAAGATCAACCTTTAGCCAAGTTCGTCAAGTTTGAGCCTAAACACGTCACATTGGGACTTTTGGACTCCGTATGGCACTAAAAGCACCTAAAATGACTATTGTGTATATTCCATGCCCAAAAGATCCAAGTTTAACTAAGTTCATCTAAATTGGACCTAAACATGTCCTGTTGTGTCTTTTTTCCTCTGGATGTCCTTACAAGCACATAAGATGACTAGAGAACTCCAAATTCTTATCTCAAACGTGTGTTGGGAGTCAAAAGTCAGTTTGAGTACATCTCATTCCCAAAAGATCCAAGTTTAGCCAAGTTCATCTAGTTTGATCCTAAACACGTCTCATTCGGTCATTTTGACTTTGTATGACACTAAAAGAGCCTAAAATGACTGACACACTCCAAATTCTTATCCTCAACGTCATTTGGGTGTCTAAAGTCAGTTCGAGTACATTCCATGCCCAAGCGATTAAAGTTTAGACAACCCATTGAGACTTTTTGACTCCGTATGGCACTAGAAGCACTTAAACGATGACAACACTCAAAATTCATATCCCAAAAGTGTGTTGGGTTCTAAAATTCAGTTCAAGTACGTGTCATACCCAAAAGTTCTAAGCTTAGACAATTTCATCTAGTTTGGGACTAATAAACACCTCTTATTGTATCTTTTTGACTCCATACAGCCTTAGAAGCACCTGAAACGGCCAGAACACACCAAATTCTTATCTCAAACGTGTGTTGAGTGTCAAAAGTGAGTTCGAGTACATAACATGACCGAAAGATCTGGCTTTAGCCAAGTTCATCTAGTTTGGGCCTAAACATGTCACATTGGGTATTTTTTACTCCGTATGGAACTAAAAGCACCTAAAATAGCCACAATACTCCAAATTCTTATCCCAAACATGTGTTGGGAGTCAAAAGTTAATTCAAAGGTAAATGGGAATAACATGTACTCCAACTGACTTTTGACACCCAAAACATATTTGGGATAAGCATTTGGAGTGTTGTGGTCGTTTTAGGGGTTTTTAGTGCCATACGTAGTCTAAATGACCCAACGGGATGTGTTTGGGCCCAAACTAGTTGAATTTGGCTAATCTTGGATCTTTTGGCTATGGCATATACTCAAACTGACGTTTGATACCCCACACACATTTGGGATAAGAATTTGGAGTGTTGTGATCGTTTTAGGTGCTTCTAGTGCGATACAGAGTAAAAAAGGCCCAATGGGATGTGTTTAAGCCCAATTTAAATGAACTTTACTAACTTGGATCTTTCGGGCATGGAATGTACTCGAAATGAATTTTGACACCCAAATCACATTTAGGATAAAAATTCAGAGTGCTTTGGTCATTTTAGGTGCTTTTAGTGCCATATAGGGTAAAAAAGACTCAATAGGACTTGTTTAGTCCCAAACTACATGAACTTGGCTAAACTTGGATCTTTTAAGCATGGCATGTACTCAGCTTACTTTTGACACCCAAAACACGTTAGTGATAAAAATATGGTGTTGTGGCCATTTTAGGTGCATCTAGTGTCATACAAAGGGTCAAAAGTAAAAGTCAGTTACACTCTTTTAGTGAGAGAAGCTCTCCCCTCTCTCTAGAATTCTAGTTTTAGTTTTTGCCTCTCCCTCCCTTAGGGGAGGCCATGACCTCTAACAATGGTTAATGATGAGTACATTAAGCATGCTGCAGATGTTGGTAAGAAAGTTTCAGGTGGTGTTAAGAAAGATTCAGCTAGTGGTCAAGCTAAGCTTGGAGTGTCTATGCTGTTTTGAATGATATGGTTACTAAGGGAGCTAGGGAAGCTAATGCCCATGTTATTGGTTTTAATACTCTTTAAGCAAGGTTCTAATACTAATAAATTTGAACCAGAGAGTGGTTTCATTGAGCCTGGGAAGTTAGAAGCTCAATCCAAGGAAGCTTCGGGTTTATTAGTTGCAAAGGAGATTATTTCTGATCATTCAAAGCTTAGAGATAATTTTATTTCTTCTGATCACAATCAGAGCATATTACTTGAGCTGACTCTTACAGACAAACTTCGTTCAAGTCTTAAGAGAAGTAGCATAAGAGGAGGAGCTAGAGGTGGTGCTCGGAGATCAACCAGCTTGCCTAGAGCTCCAAAGGTTGAGATGATACTCATTACCTCTCTGTCAAAGGTAATGATGAGTGTCCTTTGATAGAAGACAAATCAAGCTTGTCTCAAATCATTTTGCATGGAGAAGAGGAAAAGCAGCTGCCAAGCATATCAAAAGGGAGAGGTGACAGCTCCTTTTTGGCAAGTGGGTGTGATGTGGTCAGCTTGGAGAAGAGTGAGGCTCCAGCTCCCAAGCTTCAACTTGGTCAACAATCTACTACTATCCTTTCTAATAAAGGAAAGGACACTCAAAAAGGTATTTCTTTATTAGATAAGGCTCCTCTCTCCCATCAGGACGTGGACAGCCCCCTTAGGGCGACAAGTGGCAGCTTCTTTGTCTAAGGGGAAAGAGAAAGTAGATGGTGCTTCGATAGAAAGGAAAGAGAAAGAAGATATTTCTCTTTCCCATGACAATGATGTGAACGAAGGTGGAGTTCCAAAGCTTGTGGCAGATTCTCCTTCCTCCCTTAGCTCAACCTCAGCATTGATTGTGAGTGACAGGGTGGATTTGACTTCTACCAAAGAGGGCAAGGGCTGCCATGGTCGTGGGTTTGAGCTTGGAGAAACCTCTCTCTCTCCTAAACCAGATTCTAATGGGAAACAGAAGGTGAGCTCTTCTCCCTCTTCCCCAACTTCTTCTTCTAAAAATCTGCATGAGAATAGAGTTTATCAAGACCTTTTAGCTAATAAAAGTGTTGCTCATGAGAAACCGGCTGGTTCATGGGATGAAAAGGTTAAAGGTAACCTGAAATAGATCCTTTACGGAAAATGGTAATGTCACAGTTAAGCTTCCTGATTATATTACTAAAGGGAATTTTTCTAGGTGGGAAGGCTGCCTTGTTTGCTACTTTGTAGGAAGGGCAGCTCCATTACACTTAGTTAAGAAAATTGCTTTGCAACTTTTGGCTAAAAGAGGAATTCAGGAGGTCTCGGTTGCCAAAGGCCTTTTCTATTTCAAATTTGGCTGGTGGATCGAAACTCAGTATTAGAAGATGGACCTTGGCACCTCTTAGGTAGGCCTCTTGTGCTTCAAGAGTGGGAGCCAAATGTTAAATTCTCAAAGGAGAAACTTTCAACCCTTCCAACTTGGGTTAAATTTTGGAATGTTCCAATTGAATTATGGACTGAAGAAGCTCTAAGTCACATTGCTAGTGCTGTGGGTATCCCTTCTCACTCTGACAATGCTACTGCCTCTTGTTATAAACATGATTATGCTAGAGTTTGTGTGAAAATTTCAGCCTCCTCTGATTTGATAAAGTTTTTCACAATTGACCTTGACCTTGACGGATGGGATCCAGTGGTGGTGGATGTGGAGTACGAGTGTCTACCAAAGCGATGTGCTAAATGTTGCCTCTTTGGTCATGATTGTCTACCATAATTGGAGAGAGAGAAATAATTGAGGCTTTGAGGGAAAAATGAGGGACAAGAAAGTGGTCTTGGCTTGAATTACAAATGCCATTAGAGGTAGATTTTTGAGTCTTAAAGGATTCTCTGTGACTGAGGATAACAAAACCATTCATCTTTCCTGGGGATTGAATGCTTCTATTTTTGACAATTAAGCTTGGTTCTTCTATTTCTTTAGGCTGTTATATGTTGTAATCTTTTGTTAGTGTTTGGGTGCCTCCATTTTGTGTGTTGGTTTGTTCCTTTTTTGTTTCATTTGCTTGGGGTATGCCCCTTGTATATTTGTTTGTTTTTTTCTTTGGTTTATACAAAATTTTAATTTACCAAAAAAAAAGTGTCATACAAAGTCAAAAAGATTCAAATGGGACGTGTTTAGGCCCAATTTATACAAACTTGGCTGCACTTGGATCTTTTGGGTATTAAATGTACTCGAACTGGCTTTTGACAACGAAAACACATTTGGGATAAGAATTTAGATTGTTGTGGTCGTTTCTGGTGCTTTTAGTACCATACGGAGAATAAACGACCTGATGGGTCGTGTTTAGGCCCATACTAGATGAACTTGGCTTAAATTATATGTTTTGGGCATGGCATGTACTCGAAGTGACTTTTGACATCCAACAGACATTTGGAGTTTTGAAGTCGTTTTAGGTGCTTCTAGTGTCATACGGAGCTTATAAGACCCAATGGCACATGTTTAGGCCTAATTTAGATGAACTTGGCTAAACTTGGATTGATACGAACACATTGGGTCTTCTCAGCTCCGTATGGCATGTACTCAAAGTGACAAGTTTATAATAAATCAGATTGATAAGTTGAGGTGAATGTTTACCCAAAAAAAAGATAAGTTGAGGTGAACGTCACAGATAAAATCTGATAAGTTCAAATAGTTTAAAAAGAACTGGAGAGACTCTCTAATTTTATTATTTTAAGCTCTGATACCAAATGATACGAACCCACTAAGCGACCTACCCTGGGAACCCAATAACAATGATGGTTCAAGAACCCAAGGATTGATTTTAAAGAAGAAGAAACCCCGACCCATTTTCTATGACACAAAGAAAACCTTAGGTATAAGACCTAAGACCCAAATTGATGCTTTGAAAAGAACCAAAGTTATGATTTAGACGCCACACTCAAGAAAAAAAAATGAAAAGTGAGCGATAAGTCTAGGTTTTAGACGTCACAAGAATATTCTTGATAAGTCTGAAAAGTTCTAAAAAAGACCAAAAAGAAAACTCTTACAAAGAAATTATATTGATCAAAGTTGTTTAATACATTGTGAAAGCATGCTTAAATAGAAAAAATCTAGTAGTCTAAAGAGTACTAAAGTGTTTAAAAATTTAAAAGATAAAGAAATATTAATTGCAATAAATAAGAAACTTGCAATCCACCCAAAAAGTCTTTTATTGGCTGTCCACTTCTAGGTTAGAATTGCCAATGTGTCTTGCTTCCATGTTATCATTTAAAATGTCATGTCATGTTCCGTGTGGACTGTCATATTGAACACCACATCATGCTCCATATGTAATGCCATGTAGGATGCCATGTGATTTCCATGTAGGCTGTTATGTTGGATGCCACGACATACTCCGTGTCGGCTGCCATGTTGAATGCCATGTCATGGTTCACGTAGGGTGCCACGTTGGATGGCACATCATGCTCCATGTAGGCTTTCATAATTTATGTCATGCTCCACGTCATGCTCAACGTTATACTCCCATTGAGTGCTTCATCCATCCTCTTTTTCCTAGCTCTTATGATTTGGCTATAGGCACCATATCTTCCAACTCCAAATAATTTTGCATCTTTACCCAATCATGAATTTCTCGGTTCAATCCATGCTTGAGTGAGACCTTGCAGCTTTCGATACAAGTCTCGATAGTAATGGCATGGCACAAACCGTCTCCTCATCATGGTTTTTAAGTTTGCCCAATTCTCTATGGGACACTCTCTATTTCTCCTTATATTTGTCATTAGTTGATCCCAACAATCAATAACATAATCAATAAATTCAACAATAGAAAGTTTTACCTTTTTACGCTTGGAATAGTGATGACAATCAAACGTGAGCTCCATCCTCTTTTCTCATTCTAAATAAGCTTCTTCATCCGATTTACCTTAAAAATGAGGTATCTTAAGTTTAATGCTTCCCAAATTTCTATCTACAAAATTGTCACTGCCCCGGTTTCTACCATGAAATTGATTTTCTTGTATTCTCCTGCTACCTCTACCAAAACAGTGACCTTCTCTTCCTCCTCCTCTAGGCACGACCCTTTCAACAATTATATCATCATCCACCTCATTATAATCAAAATCTTCATCTTCAAAGTCATCACCTTGAGGTATTCTATTTCTACCTCCTTTTCTCTAGCTTTTTCAACTGCTTGTAACCTTGCATCCATACGCTCTAATGTGTCTCTCATGGCCTCCATATGTCGATTAAAACATGCAAACTCACATTGTTGAGCCTCACGTACAATAGCTTCGGGAACTTGATCAACATCATTATCTCCACTTTGGTTTGACATTGTTGGAATAAAGTGTTACAGAAAAAGAAAAAAATATCCACGGACCTCACCAGAACTCCCTCACGTGTTTGCACTCAAAAGATGGGGGTGGCCACTCGTGTTTGACTCAAATATTATTTGGCTTTTACCCTCTGATTTTCTCACACACTATTTCCTTTTATACTCTTAGTCTTCTCTTTCGGTTCTTGATAAAAATAACAAATGAATCTGGAATTTTCAAGAAACAACCAAATGATATCTTATCTTATCTCATCTTATCATTATCTTATTTCTGATACCAAATGATAGGGACCCACTAGGTGACCTGCCTAGGAACCCAATAACAATGATGGTTCAAGAACCCAAGTATCGATTTAAAGAAGAAGAAACTCCGACCCGTTTTCTATGACACAAAGAGAACCTTAGGTATAATAAGACCTAAGATCCAAATTGATGCTTTGAAAAGAACCAAAGGTATGGTTTAGACGCCACACTCAAGAACAAGACGGAAAAGTGGGTGATAAGTCTAGGATTTAGATGCCACAAAAGTATTCTTGATAAGTCTGAAAAGTTCAAAGAAGAACCAAAGAGAAAACTCTCACAAAAAAAATTATATTCAGCAAAGTTGTTCAATACATTATGAAACCATGTTTAAATAGAAAAGCTAGAAGCCTAAAGAGTCTTAAAATGTTTAAATAACGTAAACTAAACTTAAAAGATAGAGAAATATTAATTACAATAAATAAGGAAATTGGAATCCACCCAAAAGACTCCTTTTGACTGTCTACTTTTAGATTAGGATTGCCAAGGTATCTTGATCCCTTGTCATCATTTAAAATGCCATGTCATGCTCCATGTGGACTTCCATATTGAACGTCACATCATGCTCCATGTGAAATGCCATCTAAGTTTCCGCGTCATCTCCATGTGGACTGCCATATTTTGCATGCCACATCATTGTCCAGGAGGATGTCGTGTTGGACGCTACGTCACGCTCCATGTGGACTGGCATACTCCATGTCGCACTCCCATTGAGTGCTTCAGCCATCCTCTTTTCTCTAGCTTTTGTGATTTGGCCGCTTGGTACTTAAACTGGATCCATCCTTTGAGCTTGTGCAACCGGATCCTCATCAAATGATGAGAACCAAGAAGCAAACCAAAGGGAGTCAATTACTCATTCCAAATGGGTCAATTACAAGGGCTGGATCTGAGAAATATAAAGAAAACCTATATGGGCCAATCAAGGAGTTTTGGGCTGTTCTGGAAAATTACATGCAAAGATGAGTCCAAACCTCTATATAAAGAGGGTTTATCTTTTGTAAAAGGAGAGATTATTGATAGTAAAATTTAGAGAAATTGTCTCTAGTTCTTTTTCATTTGAACTTATCAGATTTTTATCTGTGGCTTTCACCACCCCGATTTATCAATCTGTTCTCCCATCCCAGATTGTGGCATCTTCGAATAGCTTTGGTTCTCTTCAACAAGTTTGATTGGGTCAAGCTTTTATCCTTCTTGGTTTGAAATCGATCCTAAGGTTCTTGAACCATCATTGCTATTGGGTTCCTAGGGTAGGTCGCCTAGTGGATTCGTATCTTTTGGTATCAGAGCTTCAGGAACATGATCAACATCATTTGGTATTAGAGCTTCACGAACATGATCAACATCATTAACATGTCTTTGCACTCAATGAGTAATTGGCTCTCTTAGGATGTCGCTTAGCTGGAAATACATTTTTTCTTTGTTTCTAACACTCTGTTGCAGCAATGTCAAACAAAAGTGTAGATAATGATGAGGAAGAGATGCCCAAGTTGGAGTTGGAGAGTTGTAGTGAAAGAAGCATTCAGGAACCGATCAGGGGTGATGTGTTAGTTAGAAGATGTGCTCTTAACACCCAATTGAAAGACGAATGCCATGAGGAGCAACGAGACAACTTGTTCCATACAAGGTGTCATGTTCAAGGCAAAGCATGTAGAGTGATTATCGATGGTGGGCGTTGCACTAAGGTGGTGAGTACATTATTAATTAATAGATTGGGACTGTCTACTACACTACACCCACGACCATACAATTGGTAAATAGACAATCTATCATCTCATTTTCAATTGGTAAATATCATGATGAGGTGTTGTGTGATGTGGTTCCTATGCATGCTGGAGATATTTTGCTTGGTAGACCATGCCAATTTAATAGAAGAGCTATGCATGATGGGTACCTCAATAGGTATTCATTAACTAAGGATGGGCGGAAGACTATACTTACACCACTTTTGTCAAAATAAGTTTATAAAGACCAATGTAAATTGAAAAGGTTGAGAGTGGAGGTCGAAAATAAAGAAAAAGAGAGTAAGAAAAGTGCTTTAGAGTGTGAAAACAAAAAAAATGTGAAAAGAAAGAGGGGAAAGAAATTGAGAGAACAGAAAAAGAGCGCATCAAAGCCATAGTGAGAGCAAGAAAGGAAAAATTCAATTACATTGCAAATAAAAGTGAGTTCAAGAGAGCATTTTTCACATCAACCTATTTTTTTTGGTAAACTTTTCACATCAACCTATTATTGTACTTATGTACAAATAGGCTCTTTTATGTACTAATGATTTTGCCGGTTCTTTGCCGAGCATTATTGTTTCCCTTTTGCAGGAGTTTGTGATTCACACCGATCATGAGTCCTTGAAACACTTAAAGGGCCAAAACAAGTTGAATAAAAGGCATGCTCTTTGGGTGGAGTTCATTGAGACATTCTCATATGTCATTCGGTACAAACAAGCCAACAAAGGGTGTCATAACCTGGTTTTTCATCCCAGAGATTCGGTTTGGATGCACATGAGTAAGGAATGGTTTATGGGGTAAAGACGGTTTAAGCTGCTACCTAGAGGAGATGATCCATTCCAAGTACTTGCAAGACTCACTAACCATGCGTACAAGCTAGATCTTCCCGGTGAGTACAATGTAAGTGCTACTTTTACCAAGACATTCTTGGAGCACATTTTAGGTACCCTTGTACTACCACCTAAGCCTGGATATGACTCCTCCACGTCAGCTTCATCAAGGACAGACAACCTGCCCCAAAACCCGGAGCATGGACAGTCTCTCTTAATTACAGTTGTACCTGAACATAAAGGGGATTTGACCTTGCCTTTGCTCAAGACATCGTTGGAGCATGTTTCAGGTACCTTTGTACTACCGCTTAAGCATGGAAAGGACACCTCCACGTCAGCTTCATCTTCTCCAACAGCTTGAAAACCTCATTCTTCCATTTTTCCTGAATACAATCAAGTAGTTGATGATCTTGAGTTATATGCTTTTACTCAGGGGTTTAGACGATTTTGTGAGTATTATCCTTGCCCCAAACCTTCGAAACCTTTAAAGAATAAGGAGGAGGCTGCTAAGGGTATTTCTGAAACCCTTAAGGGCAACACTATCTATCATAAACTTTGTGAAGCTTCACCTAAAGCTCAAAAAAAGGATGGATCTTGGGCTGATAAAGTTAAGAGAAACCAACCTAGTAGGTTTGAGCTTGAGTTTCATGAGTCTACAATTTATGAAGAACATAGAGTCATTGTTAAGCTCCCTGACTTTGTTACCAAAGACAGCTTTGCCAAATGGGAGACTTGTTTGGTTGGCTATTTTGTGGGTAAAACAACTCCATTACACTTGGTTAAGAGGATTGCGTTGCAGCTTTGGAAATGGAGAGGTCTTCTTGATGATCAAGCTTCTAAAGGACTCTTCTATTTCAAATTTGATACACCGAGATTATTTCTTTAAAGATGGACCTTGGCATTTGTAAGGGAAACCTCTTATTCTTCAACCATGAGAGCCTAATGTCAAATTCACAAAGGAAAAGTTAGCAAAGATTCCCATTTGTGTGAAACTTTGGAATGTTCCCCTTGAGTTGAGAACCTCTGAAGCACTAAACTACATTGCTAGTGCAGTGGGTGTCGCTATACTCGGATCACTTGACTGCAAAAGGAGTGAAAAGAGACTTCGCTAGAATTTGTGTTGAGATTTCAACCAAGTCAAGAATCCTTAAGCATCTTGATATTGATCTTTGTATTGAAGGATGGGATCCAATTGATGTTTTTGTAGAGTATGAGGGCCTACCAAAGAAGTGTGATATATTTGGTCATGATTGTGATTCCAACAAGCTAAAACACATTCTCCTAATCCCCAAGCTACAGCCCCATCTCTTACACAATCCAACCCTAGCTCCACCTCAAACTCCCCAAATCACTCCTCTCCCTCGTCCCCCACACATTCCACCCCTAAAAAATCTCCCATTTCTCCCTCACTTCTCCCAAACACACCTCCCTCAACCCATTTGGATGATGACAGTGGCTGATTAAATCCAAGAGATCGAGGAAGAAAGTCAACTCAGAAGGGGGACTTGACTTCGCCTTAGTGCTAGACCAAGACATAGTTGAAGCTTCCCTACTAAGGGAGGAACCTATTGAGCACTCAATTGAGGAAGAGGATAATCTTGCTGTCGTGAACAAGAACCAAGGGCTTTTCACCCCTTCTCCTTCTCTAAACACTCCCAGCTCAAGCAAAAGGAGAAAGAAGAAGAAGAAGAAGGTCAATGGATCACTGACTCCTTAAAACAAGCTGCTGTGAAGAAGCTTTGTAAGAATTTCAATCTTTCTCTTTGTTCTTTACTTGAAACTAAAGTGAAAAACTTTAAATTAACTTTTTTTTTTGGTAAACAAATTGTATAAACCAAAAGATACTTACACATGTACAAGGGGCATACCCCAGGAAATACAAAATTAGAGCCTAATTAGAGTTTTAAGACCTGCATGCAAATTAAACTGGTAATATGTAAAGTACTGAAATTAGATATCAAGGCTTCATAAGACAACCAAGGTTTACAAAATACTTGGGTTAAGACCCCATCTATCCACTAAATGTAAATTAGTATCATTAGTGCCAAAACACTTCGAATCACAAAGCCTTAATCTGATTAATTGTGAAATAGCTTCAATTAGGATCTTGGAATCTCTGATTTTTCCTTAAAAAATTCTTGCATTTCTTTCTCTCCATATATAATAGATGAAGGAAGTAAAAGCTAGCTTAACTAGGACTCCTCTGAGTGACTTCCCTTTTGCATTAGCTAGCATCCAATCTACAAACTGACCCCAATCCCTAACCTGGCAATGTAGATCACATTTGTTCACAAGTGTGGCCCATTCTCTGGCTGAATAACAACAATTGACAAAAAGATGCTCATGTGTCTCCTGGTAGCCAACACAACACACACAATCAGAACAAAATCCTGGTGTTTGGTCCCATTGTGCATCCCTATCTCTAGTGGAAAGTTTGTTTCTCAAAGCCAACCAAGAGATAAAGCTGCACCTTGGGATGTGTTTAGAGAACCATACCACATTTGCCCACTTAACCGGTTGTCTTGTAGGGGA